>UELX01002103.1:0-34697 GCA_900480035.1 Eupelmus urozonus
TTACACAAAAAAAAAATGCGTCATTTTTTGTTATTTTAAAGTTTTTTGCTATAATTAATTTTTTTCGATACCATGTGGCATCTTCCCTGAGTTGCATCTTACCCCACTACTTTCAGATGTCATTTGTTTATTGTTATTAATTGTTAACTAATTAAAGCGATACAAAAATGTATATATATGTTTGATAGCGTATATGGTTCTTTACTACGATAAGTTGTATAAATTTAGTTTACTTAATTTATGTAGATTTTATTTGAAACTTTCCCTTAAGTATAGCGTCTTCCCCCGATTTACCTTAGTTAAAAAATAGTTTAATCATTAAAATCTTTAGGAGAGAAGTTTCTCTACACGATTTCATTCGATACTTTTGCAATTTAAATATAATCAAGAGTATTTTCGTTTTATATAAAATAATTTAAAATTTTTTATATCCAAACTTTTTTGGATTAAAAATTTAAAACATTTTTTAATGTAAAATATTTTTATTTAGATGATATCTTCTACCGAGGTTGTTGATTTTCAAGCGACTGAAAGTAATAAGAATGCAGATAATAAAAATGACAAAGAATATCAATATAAGCCTTCGAGCTATAGTGATTCAAAGGATCGTTTCGGAATAAAGTTTACCGATAGAATGAACGTATGTATTTGTAGCAGTGTACTTATTTTTCTTGAGAGGAATAATTCTTTACTACTATCATTTATATGTTTTAGCAATTCCGAGATGAGAATACCACGCGTAAAAATTACAAGAAAACTCTTACTTGTGAAATGATGCAAAGTGTACCTATAGAACAATACTCATTCATGTCTGCTAACCGAGTAAGTTTAATTATTCTAAAATAAACAATGTTTCTTATTTGTTTAAATTTAACAAAAATTGTATTGTAGGTCGCGTGGAATCCGAATGCTTGGAGCTTTCTATGGCTTGCAGTTGGCTATCAAAGTGGCTTTGTAAGACTTATTTCCTTTAAATCATTGGCAACCGCGAATGAATGGAACAAGCTATTGGAGTCCCATATAAATAATTTAAAATGTAAAAGTACAATAAGTGAAGAGACAAGGAACGACAGTAGCTAGTCTACAAAAGAACTGATTATAAATTAAGATAAGCTTTATGTTTTGTTATTTCTTTAAAGCACTATAATATATATATAAAATTCATTTATACTATAATTGTAAAAATGTAAAAAGTGTAAATGAATACGTGTAAGTTATATTTAAATTAAGCGATTTTAGCATTTAACATTGTACTTTTATAGACTTTTGTATTGTATCATTAAAACAAAAATTGAAAGATACAAAAGTAATCGCATAATGTACCGAAGCGTTCGTTAAAACAATGGGCTATATGTTAACACGTGTATACCGCGCTCAGTGGTCCATCACATCTGTGAACGCCTGACTCAAGAAGAGTCGTAGGAGGGGAGACATGGGGGCGCTCGAGATTTAAAACGAAAAACGCTTTCTGGTTTCTCTCGCCAACACATGCGTTAGAAATACCGAGAACCAGTCGCTCACTGGGCAGTGGAGTCGGATGTCCGACTAAGATATACACTCGATTATCATAGGATAGGCGGCGTTGTCAGCACGTTTATTTTACATCCTTAAATATTTTAGCGCTTATTTTACGGAAACTCGTATCTTTCGTTATTTTATTCAAAGACGATTTTTAGAAACAACGTTGGGAATTTGTTTTTTATAAAAAAAACCATAATTTTTGAGTAACAGAAAAGAAATAGAAAGGTATTTTTCTAATCTAATATTTTTTAAAGCGCCATAATTTAAGCTGTGTATTTTTCTCATTATTTCATTTCATTTATAATTTATGCAAATAAATTATTTATAAATATAAAAAAATGTTTATTTTATTTAAGTACTCAGAATAAAAACCGAAGATGGTTTTCAATCCTATGAAATGGAAGACTAAAACATTAGCTTACCTTGGAATAGGTTTATTTGGTTTTTACTTTTTGTTTGTTTTTAAATGGACGCATCATTTGGTATACGAAGCTATAGTAAAGAATTCTAAACCTGAGCACGTTTGGGAATTCGTAGCCGATTTTAGCAACATGATGAAATTAAATCCAACAATGTAAGTTTCCAATATTAATTTTTAATTTTGTATTCATAAACTTAAAAAATTAAATGCTTATTATTCTTGAATTCAAATAAATTAATATTTATTGATATTATTATTATATATTAGAGAAGAATTTAACATTATCGACGAATCCGGCAATTATGATCATTGGAAATATTCTGTTCAGTACACAGAACATTTAAGTCATTTTCCAATGATTCGAAATACTGCTCACGGACATTTTTCAGTTAAACCAAAAACAGACGCTTATACCATTGAATCGAGGCATAAAACTTGCTTTTTCCCAGGAATTAGTTGTTGTAAGTAATTAAATGTTTAATGTTCCGATATAAAATAATTTTTAAACATTTTATTAAATTAATGTTTTAGTGAATTCTATTTCTGAATTTATATTTAAACTGAAAGGACGAGACACAGAATGTACTGAAAAAATTGAATATGAATGTCCACTGGTATTTTCAGCTTTGTGTCATCGAGAAGCAATGTACCAAAGACAAGAAATAATGAAAAATTTACAATCTCACTTTTCGTTAATTGAGAACAAGTAATAATTACTTTTATAAGATTTTATGACAAGTATTGCTTACTTTTAAAAAAGTTTACTATTACTGCAAAAGTTTTTGTAATTATATATATTTACTTATAAGTTTTTTAATAAACAAGTATTGTTAAAAATATAAAATTACGACATTTTTCGTTTACAAATTTTTATTACGATATCATACGCGCCAGGTTTAACATTTTATTGATATTTTATTACATAAATAAGGCATAACAGTATTATTCAGATTATTTTTACTTTTGTCGCTTTTCCTTTGAACAGCTTGGAATTTATAAATAGGACAGGACTTATCCTTTTTTATGGTTTTTCTTATTTTTAATTATTATTAACAAATATTTTTAATTTATAAAAGTATACTTTATTTTAGTTATTGTTTTATTTTATTCGGGTGTATTATTCAAGTGATTTTTATCAGAAAAATTTCGATTGCCCAAAAATGGAGTAATTTACTTAGCATCAGTGTGGTTTTTTTTTTAAATATGGGCATTTTATGGTGAGTCTATTTTTAATATAAAAGATGGCAATCAAAAAATGATTGCTCAAATTCAAATTATATTAGTTATATGCAATGAATTCAAATTCAAATTATTTCATTTAAAATTCAATAATTTTAGACAAAAAAATAATCTTTTTTGTTTTTTAAATAAAGTAAATTAAATCTCGTTTTCTCCATATTTATTTTCTTTTTTAATAATTACAATAAGACTTTTGTAAACCAATATATTCATGTTTAAACTATTTAAGTAAAAACATTTATTTTAAGTTTTTAACGAGATGTAGGAACGGTACGACAACATGTAATCTTTACTGTATTGCCAAGTTTTTGTTAAAATTATTAACTGCATAATAAATCTAAAGGGTTCGTTGGCTGTGCAATAGTAATAGCAAGGGCGCTTAGCTCATGAAATAATGATAAGTATGCAATGGTTTTAGTATAAACAAAATTAGTGCATACGTTATACCGCGACGACATCATCGGGTTAACGTAGGTATATTTCTGCGGCATTTTTTTATATTTTTTTTTTTATATTTCTGAATGTATAGCATATTCTAAAATTGGAGCATACCCGTTAACAAAAGGACCTGGATTTCGCATGTAAGTATACTATAATAATAAGTTAAAATACTAGCTATTACTACTGATTTAAAAAAAATAATATTAAGAATTTCAATTAAAGTAAAAATAAAGATAAAAATAAATATTTGAATTTTTCAAAATAAATAAGAGTTGATTAGTTTTATATATTTAAATCTTAAAAAATCTTAAATGTATCTATATACTGTAACAGAGATTTTTTAAGTAATATATCTTACGTTAAGTAGAGATTTTCATTTAACAATATAATTAAATAATTTAAATAAATCAAATAACTCTCAAGGCTGTTTTATATTAATTAATTAAATATTGAATAAAATAAATATCGAAATGTTTTTTATATTAAAATCATAAAATTGATCAATTTATTAATCAGATAATTAATTTTTTTTATGTATTGTTTGCTTTAATTATTTGATGAGAAAGGCCAGATTTTTTTCATGATTTAAAGTCAATTGGTTAAAAATTAAATAATTTTTTTCAACAACATAATTATTTAATTATCAAATGAGAGAATGATAAGCTATTTATTATAATTGAAAAATCAAATAATTTTTGATGAAAAAAAAATTCTTGAAGTCAGGTGATTGGACCATATGATATATTGCTCCAAATCGTCTGGTGATTTTTCACTTAAAATATCACCTGTGGATTTTCAGTAAGAATAATTCACTTTGTCGTTTAAAGCTTTTGAAAAATATGAAAAATGAATATTTTATTTTTATAAAATTATATCGAATAAACTCTTTTGTTAATTACTTAGTTTTAAACATTGATTTTTAAATAAATTATAGCATTTAGCAGACTACCCTTTGACATTATCGGAATAATTGTATATACAGAAAAATGACAGTATTCTGACAATCAATAACACTTCATTCTATAGTTTTTGCGTTTAAATTATTTATTTATTTATTTATTACTTTTATAAACAACTAATATTAGAAATATAGTTATTCTATATCAACTGCGCTTTTACGTTTTTATCGTAATTTTGTTGAAAACTTTTGAATTTGCACTTGCGTCCTGCGGCGATTATAACAGTTGTGAACGCGCGCGTGTGTTACAGTGTTGAGAGAAGACGTATTTTGCATTTAACAAAACTTGCATTTTAACAATAAGATTTATAATCGTGAGAAATCGTTTATAAACGAATAGATCTTAACATGTCCAACAAATTCGATGCGTAAGTGTAATTTGTTTATTACCTTTTAATGAGCCATGTTTCTCTTAATTTTTAGGTTAGATCAGTAAACATATTTTTGTTAAATATTAAATATAGTACCTTATGATTTTTAAATAATTTAATCTAAAATCTAACAGTCACTTATTTATTTATTGTCAAAATTAATTAAAGAATTGCATAATGAATTATTATCACTGTAATAATGCATTCACTTTTCTTAATAAAACTATTTTTCTGCAGTCTTAAAACTAGTGATGAGAGTGGAGATGAGGAATCTCAACCAAAAATCAATCAAAAGACAGACAAAGAGGACTTGGTAATGTCTAAAGAAATTATTATTGCTAAACTAATGTCATGTTAAAACCAAATTCTATAATCAAAAAACTCAATTTTTCAACAGGTTGCACCAGAAATCAATCCAAACGAACACAAATTACAGTATGCATATGCCCTTTGGTATAGTCGACGAAATCCAGGCAAACAAAGTAATATACAAAGTTATGATCAAAACTTAAAGTTAGTTGGTCGGTTTGCTAGTGTTGAACAATTTTGGGGCTTGTACAGTCATTTACAAAGGCCTGGAGAATTGACTACCCACACAGATTTCCACTTGTTTAAAATTGGTATAAAACCAATGTGGGAAGTGAGTAACTTTTTATCAATTAATAAAATATTAAAATTTTTAATAAATAATATAAATTCTATTGTACAAGTAAAAATTATCATTTGTTTACGTTAACAGGATGAAGCTAATCAAAGAGGTGGGAAGTGGATTGTTCGTTTACGCAAAGGATTAGTATCTCGTTGTTGGGAGAATTTAATTTTAGCAATGTTAGGAGAACAATTTATGGTTGGTGAAGAGATATGCGGTGCTGTAGTTTCAATACGATTTCAGGTTATTTTTATCTTTTATATTTTATTACAATTTTACAATTTAAATAAATATTAAATTTTTTAATGGGGCTACAAATTTAAAAATAAGACTTTACATTATAGGTTTAAAAATATATGTAATTAAATTGATTTTTTTACTAAAAAATGAGTTAAAATTAATAAAATCTTTATTTTGATTCAATTTATACTTATATAAAAAATTTATGATCTTAAGTTTAATATTGTCTTTAAGATTGTAATAATGAATAAATTAAAAGGTAGTCTTAAAATTTATAAAAATTTAAATTTATGAGTATTTTTTTAAATATATCTTTTTATCACTTATAATTTAATACTTTTAATAACAATTAAATAAAATTTCAGGAAGACATAATATGCGTATGGAACAAAACAGCTTCTGATGTGGCAACAACTGCTCGAATCAGAGATACTTTGCGCCGTGTTTTACATCTTCCACCTACTGCTTCAATGGAGTACAAAACACACAATGATAGTCTAAAAAATGTGACCAGATCGTGAAGTTCAAAGAAAACCAATCACCCGAGGTCAAGGTAACTATTTGACTTATTTTTGTAAATATATGAGTCAAAAAATTTTATTAATTTCTGAATTTTTATGTAAAAATTTTATTTTAGCAAGGTAAAAAAGTGAGAATTGTTTTACTTCTTGAGGAATTAAGAATGTACTTAGAATATTGACTTTACACGCAAGAGTACAATATGCCAGAATGACAAATTCATACTCTGCAAGAGGTATTAATTCATTACATTTTTATCACAATTGCAGCTTGAAGAAGAATGATAATCTTGTGTGAATGTACAGCAATCTCCAATGCAATGCATTGAATTTTTGACATTTTGTAAATAATGCTGTAAATAATGGATATAAAAATAAAGTATAGGCGACTAATTTCATCGTTTTTTTACTGCATTTGCAGATTTTAAAAATGAATGTTCAAAATTTTTCAATAAATTAATGCATAAACAGTAAAAAATATATGAGACATTTCATTTATTATATTTTTTTTTATTTCGTTTATACTTCATTTTTTTTGTACATTTCTCATATCAAATTCAAATTCTTAAAAAATATTTTTAGGTACAGAAATAAGGTAAATAGTCTATAAATAAAAATAGAACATTTTTTTTATAACTTTATGAGTGGTAAAAAATGTCAAAATTTTATCTCTCAAGTATGTATAAAAATATTGCTCCTCCTTATTTCGATAGGCCTTACTTACAGACTAGCATCGAAGTTGAGGAACGATAAGAATAAGAAATTTATAAATTATACATATCGTAAAAAAGTCATGACACTTGTGCATATTCTTAAAAATTTGATTACAGTAGCATTACCCATCAAATATAAGATACCAATGGTTAATTGTCCATTAAAATCATTAAATTTATGATTATACGCCAATAATTAATAGTATTTTTGTTATGCACAGGTAAAATACAATTAAATTAATTGTATTTGTGCATGATCTAAAAAACAAGTCTGATATAAAGTACTTCAACTTGATATTCACATCACAAACTTATACTTTTAAGAAAAAGTTTTAAAAGTATTAAAGCCTCAAAACTATAATTGTCACCATACCTGTAATTATTTTTTGTTATTAAAAAAAGATAGTTTGAAATTGAATAATTTAATACAACTATTACTTTACCTAATACGAAAGACAGAATTAATTTGAAATTAATTGATAAGTGAAGATAATCTGGTATTCGATTATTCCTTTCTCCTTCAGTGGGTAATAATAATCCAATAATGCATACTAAACCAGCTAAAAGTGCTACATAGTTTGTATCTCCTGCAAAGTAAAATATAATTTAAGTTGAAGCTTTGAATAGTTTTTATATTATAATATTTTTCTGAATGTAATATGATTTTTAAAAACAGTTAAGAGTAACAAAAATTAAAAAATTGTTATTAATCATGTGAATAGACTTGAGATTTAAAAAAAAATTACATACTGTTTATTGATTTATTATGAGGTACTAAAGCATAAGACTGTTGATTTTTTCCAGTATTTGGAAGTTGCTGGAACAAATCAGGATCAGGTGTAGCTCTTTCAAGAGGTTCTGGGATCCCATGAACAACTCTAGCTTCTACATCTCGTTTTCCTATAATCTATAAAATTTAATGCATTAATATATAATATTTTTAGTATTTGGTATATATATATTTTTAAATTATAAAATACTTGTTTTGTAGGATGCTCAAGCATTTGTATTCTAAATTTGTCAACTGTACAATTCATAGGTGTTAATGCCATATGTCGAACAACGATGTCGACACAGCATCTTGGCTTAATTGTCCCTTCTGGATCAACAACTACATATTTATTTGGTGCAGTACAAAATACTAAAAATAAATAATAGCATGATAAAAATCTATCTAAAATAAAACTGAAAGAAAATTAAACTTTATAATACCTTTAAATTTAACAGGAAAGTCATATGGATTATACAAAGTTAAAATTTGTTTATGTGTTGATTGATCCTCAGTATAAAAAGTAATGCTTTGAGGAAATACAAACACTGGTAACTTTCTTGGCGTTATTGATAATTGTGACTGCATTGTTTTATAATCTAAAATCTTCTTTAGTTTCATATATTCAGTGGCCGCTAGTATTGCATTGCAAATTTACCTCCTATAATCACCAAGTAGTAGAATATACGTACAACTTTGTACCCTTAAAAAAAAAAAGTAATATTAAACAAACAATTTTAATACTATAAACATTTATTTGTTATAAAGGAAAAGAGAAGTTTAATGATAAAGATAGATATAAAATACACAGAAAGGAGATAAAAAAAAATTTTAATCAAAAGAAATATTCTATCAGGATTAAAAATAATCCAGAATAAAATTAAAATATCAGTGTTGACTTACCCACGGTAGAAATTTTCATACAAACATCGCGTAGTTCATTGTTCTACGAGTTCTGCTTTATGACACAAGCAGCATTGTAAAAAGGTACGTAAATATCTTGTACACAAGCGCGCGCGCGCACAGCTGTGGAAGTGGATTATGTCAAAAGCTTGGCTAGAAGACTTATTTACAAGTATAATACAAACAAGCTAGAATCCGAGTCCCGCTGATCAATGACGCACTGAAATATTAAGCATCCCCGGAGTAAAAAAAAGTCATGATCGATTTTGGGGAGGAACTACAAACTACGTCTAGCGCGAACTGATTTTTCCTTTTCTCTCTTTCTCACTGAATTATATAGAAAATGTATATAGTCATACTCGTCGTCTGCAATAATAAGACGCTTTCTTCTTCGCTACTCGAGCTTACACACGCGCGCAGCGCAGTATGTCCGTACGTCCACTACCCTCACGCACGTGAGTGCGTTTGTTGTCGTGTTAGTGTCATAATACACTGCTATGCGGCGCTCTCTGAGTACGACTAAACCGGAAGATAGCGCCAGCAAGCGAAACCTGGTGTTTAAAACTCCGCTGAAGTGGGACAGTAGGTAGAGTCTGTGGCTTGAAAGTCAAATTTGAATTTTAGTTCTGCCTCTAGTTGAATTCTATCTGTAAATATAGTTATTAAAAATAATAAATATGGAAATTTTATTTTTTCAATTTTTAGGCACTTGAATTCTTTTCAATACCATGAATCCATGAATACAGTATAGGAGAATACAAAGATTTCTGACTTCTGAAAGAAACTAAAGAAATGCATTTTCTTGAAAATCGAGTTTAGATTGTTTTTGAGGGTCTTGAAAGCTGTTCTTTCGTATAAAATTCATAAACTTTCTAAAAAATTGAGATTTAATAATGATAACGCATGCACCAATGCTAAGTGAAGTAGTCCGATTTTGCGATATCATTTCCTTAATTCCTCAGCACTCTGCTGTGATCTATAAATAAATACAGTTTTAATTATTTTTATTAATCTAGATTTAACTTGTTTTCTCCTATCTTTGCAATACGTTTCAGTCTAAGATTGTTAAATTCATGAATTATCATGAAAAATGGACTTTAGCAGTTATCTTATGACGTCAAAGATATAATATTACGACAAATATATCAGCATCAAATAATATAAAGCGATTAAAATAAAGTATGCTTTCACAAATTACTAATATTTCTTAACAATAGTTACAGTTTAATACATTTTTTAGTTAGTCCCTAAAACAATTAGCTAAGAGTTAGAATTTAAGTCGTTTCATCTGATCTCGGGCGCACGTTTAAACAAATTTTTTAATAACAGGAAAAGTGGACTTCTTCAAATTCTGTGGTAAGCCAAAAAAATTGTAACATAATTTACTCATTTTTATCGCAATCAATTTTAATTAATAATTTTATGTTATTACTTTTTATATAATATAATTTCGATAAAAAAATTACTTTTTTAACATTGCAAATTCAAATTTAAGCTAAATATATATTTTTACAAATCTTAATGTCAATAATAGTTATCTGTTTTTATTCAATATAAGAGCATTAGTATTATTTCTGTTTTATATACGTCATTTTTATGAACATTTAATATGCAATTTTTATTGGGCATGAATCATCATACTTTTATTAGGTTTTATAACTAAAAAATATTTTTCTCATTTTATTCGAAATATAAGTACGTAAATACTTTATAGTTTTTCAACATATTTATTTATTCTAAACCCTATACTTTTTTACAAACTTATCTTATATAAAAGAAAAATTAGAGCGTTAAACACTACACTAAAAAATCACTTTCGGAAGTGTGGAATAGAACAAAACGTTCGTTTTGACACGTCCCTTTGAAGCATGCAACGTTACATAAATGAATACATTCAAATGTAGTCGTAACTTTTATATTAGGGTAATTAGGGTAATAGATACAGAAATTGACTCCAAAAAGGATGTTCAAATATCACGTAACGCAAAAATTTGTATTTACCCATGAATTCCTGTGTAAAAGCCTAAATATAGAAATTAATTCCGATATACAGAAAATTAGGGTCAGATCCGGTAAACAGTACGAATAACCGGATCTGGCTTGAAATGATGCTTATTTCTAACCCAGATAAGGCTTCAAAAAAGTCTTATCAGGACCAGTTTGCTACCATATTATCGACTTATTAGCAAAGCCACGAAAAACATATCCATATAATAATACAAACGTAGGATTTAATAGTATTTTTGATCACAAGGTCGAAAAATGCGATTTTCTAGGTCGAGGTCGGAAATTGATTTGGCCGTGTGATAAACATTATGTTTCACCATTGAGACTGGAACAAAGAGAATAAAGGGAGAAAGTTGTTTTTTATAGAGTAAGTGATGTTTGAGTACCCGAGTCTGAAAAAGCTACTTTCCTTCTGTAACAAACTGTACTTTTTTTAACAAGAGCAATGTGTATAAGCTCTTTCTTATAAAGCAAAAAGAGAAGTTGAGAATTTTAAAGTGTATATTATTTTATATTAAACATTTTAAAATTATTACAAAATTTTCAAATATTCCCCAAATTATCTATTATATTTAAAATTATAAATTTTTGAAATTTTAAAAAAAAAATACTTTATTTACAAAATTTTGACTAGTTTCGAGTAATAAAAAACGAATAAAGTTTTTATGTTCAGAAAAAGCGTTTTTCACCACATGTGTGAGATTAAAAAATGTTTGTTCTTTTTCACTGAAATATTTCTTTGATATTTTAATTTTTTTTTTTTTACATTTCAAACAGTACAATATAAATTTATATAACATTATATTGATAATAAATATTATTTTATTTTATAAAATCTACTATTAAAAACTGTTTATATTGCTATTTAAATCATTTCCATTTATTTTTTTCATTTTTACATAAACGCATTTTGGAGTTGGGTTAAATTACTTTATAGGAAACAAATTTTTTTGTTCACAAGGATAAAAATAAATAGTTTTTTTATATTTGTTTCACATAAAGAAGTTACTGTTAATTTTATTTAATAATATTGAGTAATAATATGCTACTTTTTAGGTAGCGTATCTGCATGATTGATTTAAAAATTACCTCCATAAGCGGAATAAATGCACCCAGTTTTGTGATTGGTTGATTTAGGACAGTGTCTGCTCTAGAACAGCTGCTGAGTCTGAGACTGGCTGATCGCACTGTGGTTCGTCCGCTATATTTTGGGCCGTGGACTCGTGGTTGTGACGTATACAGCGTATGTGCCCAAGCCTACCAGGGTGTAACTAACTAATGTAGCGTATTTACATGTAGTAGAAAAGTAGTTATTTAAGTTTTTTGCGTTTTTGAAAGCCGGTCTTTGTTTTTGGAAAGTGAAATAAATAAAGAGAAATTGAAGAAATGACTTTATACCATTTTGGTAACTGTTTGGCATTGGTTTATGTTCCTTACTATTTAACCTACAAATATTCCGGACTGTAAGTTTTTCATTGATTTATGAAAGAAAACTTATGTTTTTGTGAAATTTGTTTAATGGTTTTTGTACTTTTTTAGTTCGGAATACGGAGCATTTTGGAAATGTATTCAAGCGGGTGGAATTTACGTTTTTACCCAACTTGTGAAGATGCTTGCTTTGGCCACTTTCTTCCCCACAGCTGACAATATAGGATATAAAGGATTTGACTTTTTTGGAGTGCGTATTCAATGACACTTTTTTCTCTAGTAATTAAACTAATATTCAAGTTTACACTTTTTGTTATGTAATTTTAGGAATTCTTGAAGTCTTCTATTGACTTGGCTGATTTAGTTGGGATATATCTTGTTTTAAATGGTATACCAGGTAAAGGTCATGCCAAAGTCTTAACTGCAGGAATAGGATGGGCCGGAGCAGAAGTTGTCCTAACAAGATTTCTGTTATTATGGGTTGGTGCTCGCGGAGCAGAATTTGATTGGAAATATATACAGAAAAGCTTAGAATCAAATATATGTTTGGTATGTCTGAATGAAGCATTAATTTCAAATGTTTTTTAAATGGTGTATACTTAAATAAAAATTTTTAATTTTTAGGTTCAACACATTACAACTGCAACATTAGTTTGGCTGTGGTCAAGACATGACTTAAAACAAACTCTAGTCCCTATCGTCATTAGCATGTTATTACTTACAGTATACAGACCACTTATTTCAGACTTTTTGATTACTACATTCTTGATTGGGCCATGGTCAACATTGTTCATCAAAGCTATTACTGCAATAGTAATGGGGTCTGTGACTTTACACATATATGCTGCCCTTGCACACTCTATTGGGATTTTCTAAAACCCTTTAACTATATAAATTTTTATACCAAAATATGTAATAATGTACGTAATAATAAAAGTTATTTGTTAAGTTTAAAGTTTTTTATTTTTAGTTTTTTAACTATTAAATATCGTAGACAATTTATTTAATAATTTCTTGAAACAATCTTTTATTAAACTGTACAGCTTTGTTTATCTAAAAATTACATGTCAAATTTTTAATTTTAAGTTGTTTTATCAAGCTTTACATTTTAATTTTATGTATATGTAAAACATATAAATAACTCAGTCTTTGTAACTTGACATTTGTTGAAACTTCTAACTTCAGAGAAAAAAAAATAAATTACTTGAATATAATATAAGTTATTAGATTATTTACATAGTTATTTTATTTTATTACTAAATAAAAATGTTACTGGTATGGACTAAAAACATGAATAAATTTATTAACTATGTAAAATTTTTTTAATTTACTGCTGAAATACTTTTTTTTAAGGTATACCAGTAACGATTTTCAATGCTTTAATTTTGATAAAGAGTATATTTAATGTAAATTATAAAACATATTGATTCTACTGCCAAGAAGTAACAGTTCCAAGTAACATCCTAACTTTCAGAGTGATTATCACTTTCACTAGACTCATCATTAGAACTGGAAGAATTACTGTTACCATTGTCATCATCATGCAGATCTCCAATTTCATCATCATCATCATCAATATCAACATCAGTATCATCATCAGAAACATTATTTTGATTTGCATTACCTCTTCTTGCAAGTAGGTTCTAAAAAACAAATTTTCAAAAAGTTTTATAAATATAATAAAATAGTTATTGAGGTTTAATCTACATCGTGATGTTTTTAATATTTTTTACCCTGCGCCTTTCTGCTTGGCGAATATGTCTCAGCATTATCCATAAAACATGCCCATCAAATGCACTTTCTGCTTCTCCAATACTCTTTTCTCTAGCTGTTAGATTTTTTTTTACGCACTATAACCAATAAAACTTAATATCAATATTATTCAATTCTAATTCAGTTCTACTAAAATAATGTCTATAAAATAAATATTTACAGATTGTAATTGTTGTTTGATATTAGGTGTTTCTTCCCGAGAAGGTATCCATATTTTCACATCATAATCCAGTCCACTTGTAGCTAAAATTGGAACATGGGGATGAGGTTCTAAAGCATTGACCTATGTGAAAAATTATTGTTTTAAAAAGAAAAATTTCAATGTTAGAATGCACGAAAATAATTAAATGCAGAAAAATCTTACAATTCCTTGTTCATCACCAGCCATCCATTGAACTATTGCTTCAGTTTTTTTATCCCAAATGAATATATTCCCACAATCGGAACCAGATAGTATAAATTCACTATTTGGTCCAAAGAAGTTAACACCTTTAACTAAAAAATGTATATTTAATTTAATAAGACTTCTTGCATTTTGAATATATTATAAATATATAAATGAATAAATTAATATACTTGTAGCACTATTACGATGCCCTTGATATTTATGAGCAAAATCTCCTTTTTGGTATGATTGTGCTACATCGAATAAATAAATATCTTCATTGTTATATGAAGCTATTATTTCACTTCCATTATGGTTATAAACAGCACAAGTGACATGAGCAATATCATCGGTCCACTTGATAAAAAATTTAGTATTAAGTAACTGTAATTAAATTCAAGATTTATTTTTTAATATGACCTACCAAATGCTTTGGACATAATTGATATATAGGAAGTGTAGGTTTCCTTCGATCATATATGTTAACAGTACGTTGTCGACCAGCGACACAAAATTCATGATTATTTAATGGGTTTGAATGAATACTATATAATTCCACTTCTTGGTCATTATCTTTCACCATCAGTAATCTACAATTATTAAAATTTTGAAAAATTAATTTTTTTATTTATCTTTAATAATTTAACTCTAATCATTAAAAATTTGAAAAATGGATCCTTACTTTGTTGGCTTACTTTCTCTTACATCAATTGATAAAACTTTAGAGTCTTCACCAGCAGAAAGTACAACTTGAGGTAAATCTAAGTGAGTACTAATCTTATGGCAAGCTGCTCTATGTTGAGCTAATTTACGAGTGACACTAGTTCGAATGTCAATTAAGCGCACTTGTCCATCACGAGCACATGATACCACAAAACATTCCATATCAAGTGGTAACCATTTTGATTGAAAGACATTACTTCGATGACCAGTTTGAAGAGCTACATGTTTCTTTCCTATTGCCCAATCCCAAATTGTTACTGTCAAATCATCTGAGGCACTTGATAGTAGATTTCCTTTTTGATTGAAACCTAAAGCATTAACACAGCCCTAGAAGGATAAAAAGAATTTGCTGAATAAGCACAGTTTATTTTTATATTTAAATACTACTTTAGATACTTACACTATGTTCTTCTAATTTAAACATAAGTTCTAATCGCTGAACTGCATGTAGTGAACCATAAAAACGGGATGGAAAAGAATTATTAAATCCAATTTGACGATTAACAACATCTTTTAAAATGGACCAATTTGTTTTTGATGGTTCTTTTTGTAAAACAGCTGGTATTTCATCAATATCATCTTCGCTGGCTGTGGTCCATTCATTAGAGTCTCCATGATCTATAATTTATTATGCACTTAGATTACTTTTGATTCAAAATTTTATAATATATTTATACCTATGAAATTTCTCACAAAAATAACTACTTATAGGTGAAAATAAAAAAAAATTTTATGTAACTTTATTTTAAAACAAAAGTGAAATAAGTAGAGATTAAATGTTATTTAAAAAAAATTAATTATTACCATCTTGTGCTTCACTTCTTTCATCAGAAGAATCATTAAATCCTCCTCTTGAATCCGAATGCCGAAATTCAATCGAGTTAGATGAACTAGATTCATCATGAACACTTTCATGAACACTATCATCTACTCTCTCCTCATCACAAGCATCATCTGCAACGTCACTGGAATTACTCTGACTACGGTAATTACGTTTTTTAACTTTAGATTCAAGTTTACGAAAACTAGTCAAGCTATCATTATTTTGTGATTCATTGATTGTTGAGGTGTTTGGCTGATTCTCATTTAATTTTTGTCTTTTACTGGAATCTTCATCTGAATCACTATCAGATTCATGTGTATTGTCTTTATCATCAAGTTGATCTGTAAATAAAAATAAAACATTATTTCAACAAAAAATTAAAATAAATTTCCTTGCAATTTACGTAAAAAGTATTTACCTTTAGATTTAGATCTTTTGGTTGTTGTATTATCTGATGCATTAGATATCTTATTTTCCTGAGGAGAACAAGTTGAAGGACTGACATTTACAGAAGGTTCTTCTTCCATAAGTTCAGCAATAATTTTATTTTCCTGCTTTTCCTGTTCTTCATTTTTAGGCAGCTCACTATTTGGTGTTTGCAACTGTTCGTCAGCATTAGGCAATTTCTCCTGAGCATTTAATAACGCTGCACGTTCATTGACTTCTTCCATAGCTTCATCGCTCGCTTTTTCTTCTCCTTCAATTTGTTCTTGTTTTCCAGACGAGTCTGCCATAGTGTCTATGTTACTTTGAAAATTTTCCTCCATACGGGAAAGTTAACAGTAAAAAATTACGTTACAGTAATATAAAAACTCCAAGTTCACATGGTCTGAAACAAAAAAACATGATGCCTAATAAACAGCTGCTAATTGCAGTGCCAATTCTCACTTCCATAGTATAAACAACGTTAATAAACGAAAAAAGAATCGGTCATCACCAAAAGAATCCTAACAAACGCATTACTTAAGAATTATCAAACGCTCATTAGCGAGTCAAGGGGTACTGAACGTCGAGTAATATATACGTGCAAAAAACGAAGACACGAGCAGTGCAGCGGCGATAACGATATTTTTCCTATAAACTATTCGCTCGCCGATATCGCCTCTCTCTCTCAGACGAATAAAATATTTACCCATTATTGTTGCACGGCTGCATTCGAAAAGACATCCGAGACACACACAGCTCGGCAGTTAACAAAGTAGACAAAATATCGAAGCCGACTGATACACAATGGACTCCGCGGAAGCGAAAGCAGAACACGCATGGAGAGAGAGAAAGACAGAGCGGAGATAGACAGCAGCGCTTTTATTTGTGTATATACGTGCGCAAGGCATATCCCACGGGCAGCAGCGCGGCTGTGTATCAGTGCGCGCGCGGGGATAATATCGTGCAGAGAGCGCGAGCATGTCGTCGTCGTCGCCTGCAGCCAACGTAAATAAATACTTACGCAGCCTCGCGTAGTTTTACATTAACAGTCCAAGCGCGAGGAAAAATCGAGGGGGCCAGCCTAAAGTGACAGCAGTCCAGCCATTTTCTCTCGTTTCGTTCCAAGTAAGAGGATATACAAGCTTTTCTTAAATTCTATCGCTTCTTTTAATTACCTTCCGCGCGCACTTGGCAATGGTAAACAAAACCGCCCGCTCGCTGATCTTGAACGGAGAGCTGCTTCCCTATATACTGTCCAGCTCTCAGACTCGTGCCTATGTAGCGCGTATATAAATAAACGTATTTTTTTTACCTTTTGGCCCCAAAATTAATCGCAGCGCTGATTCGACTCGCTCGCTGACATTAACGTTTTTCCACTCTCGAGGTGTCCGCAGCTCTCTGGAGCTAGTGCACTAATGCTTATTGAGCTTTTTTGCGTAATAGCCGCGGTGTGTTCCGCCCGCGCGCGCGGCTTTATTTAATAAAAAAAAAAGAAGCGAAGCAGCTGCGTGTGTGCCCGAGCCTCTCCGCGACTGACGTTGGTGTAGGTATGTACTGCGTCTGTGTAGGTTAGATTATTTTGCAAGGAGCAGTGTTGCTCCCTATAGCTAATAATAATCCGTTTCTCATTCTCGGCTGTTCCACTCGCGGCGCGCTGCGCCCGCTCGCGTTTGGACAAAAATAAGAGGTAATGC
Source organism: Eupelmus urozonus (assembly GCA_900480035.1). Taxonomy (NCBI): domain Eukaryota; kingdom Metazoa; phylum Arthropoda; class Insecta; order Hymenoptera; family Eupelmidae; genus Eupelmus; species Eupelmus urozonus. The sequence goes on from UELX01002103.1 coordinate 18,003, forward strand.
AAAATTGGGGAGGGATAGTTCGGGGCTGTTTGATGCTGGATCCTGATGATTGGATAAATTAATGATATAGAATGTTATAAGTCGGATTAGTTGAATTTTCACTATTTTACGGTAAATTTACCGGATTTTATTTATTTTTTTTTAATTGATTTGATTTTTGCGATTTTTACATTAAGGCACTATAGTAAATTGTTGTGAAATATAGTACTAAACTTAAACGCATGACAATTAAAAAAGACTTTTTTGGCAAAAGCGGATTTATACTCAAAATCTCAAATAGTATTTTTATACGTACTATTACTTAACAATTTATTTTAAACACTTATAGTCAACGCAATATTTTTAACTTTCTCAAAATAGTGGATTTTGCAAATAGGTATAGTAGACGTATGAACTGTATTATCTCAGAGAAATACAAAGATTCGAACTACACATATAGTACATCCTATATATACATGACAGGCCACATGGAGACCCCCTCCAATTTTTCCTTAACAACAGGAATACCTCTAGTAAACAACCGTATTATCCGTCAGTGAAACGTATATGCGTATCGAGCAGCAATGTTAATCTTAAAAAAGTTGCGACATATAAGCGTGCAAAACACAAAACTAACGCGAACAGCCTTAAGATGAAAAAAACCAAAGGCTAAACCTTACGTCAGCGTAACGTCAAAAAGTGTAGTGTTAAAAACCACTCAAAAACTCCAAAGAACCTCACCATGGTGCAAAACATCATCGAGTCGTTCGACGTGGACGTGATCAAAGTAACGATCAAAGACAAGCAGCAGCCGGGCATGGCCAAACCTTCCGAAAACGAAGAAAGCCTGCGCGTGGCTTTCAAATCCTTGCAACAATACGCGCGCCAGGAGCGGAAAATCCGCGACCTTAAAAGCGCGATCGAGGCGCGAAGCTCGCGCAGAAAGCTCCGGCACTTTTTCGATCTCTGGCGGGAGCGCGCCAGCAAAGCCCGCAAGCTGCCCGAGCTCGTCAAAACGAGCAAAATCTCAAACGAGAAAAAAATCGAGCGGCTGATCAACGCGATCGCCGAGAAGCAGAAGGAGCCGAGTCCGCCGATTCCTGAGAGGAAGAGCGCACCGGTTGGAAAAAGTAGCAAGGAGCAGCCTAAGAAGCGAGCCAAGACTGGGAACGTCAAGTCTAAGGTGGCTAGTTTGTATTCCGGAGCACAGGCGCAGAATAGACTCGAGGCGCAGAAGCTGATTATCCAGGAGCAGAGGTCTAGGTTGGCAGAGCAGAATAAGATGATTCAGGATATGAAGTTGAAGGAGATTGATAAGGAGGCTAAGAGTAGTAGTAAGGAGACGATGAGGACTGCAAAGCAGGTGCTTAATCAGTGCGATCAGCGGACAAGGAGGAGTATTATACACCTGATGAGGGAGCAGGGATGCAGGTTTGTTAGTTTCGACTTTTTTTTTTACGTTTCTTTTGCGGTTTTGCCTGTCGCTGATCATTTGCATCAACAGATTTTTAAAGACTCGTGCGGTTAGTCACAGTTGTTTAATATTTTTTGTTATGGACACATTATGAGCTTGTGATTGCATAAATGAATTTTTGTTACAAGGGACGAGTCGATAATCGAGATCCCGCGTATCCCGAGTACGCCGGGATTTTTAGTAAGGATGGAGGCGCGCTCCGAGGCGAGAAAACAGAGAATGAAAGAAGCTTACGAGAGCCGTCGCCGCAGACTCGAAGAGGAGAAGAAGAGAGAAGAAACAAGTAGGCGGGAAGCCGAGGAAGTAGAGCGTCAACAGCAGATTCAAGTGAGTACCTTATCTGCTTGAAATGCTGCTGCGATAATTAATGGGATTATTAATATATTGACTCATTCGATGTGTCCATCATTCCGTGTTTCGATAAAGGCCATGAGAGAAGCTAAGAAACTCCGCAAAGAGCAGGAAATTCGGCGCTTGAAGGAGATCAACAAAAATAAAAGACTGGAGGAACTCGCGGACCAATTTTATAAAAGGTATCTGTTTCGCCATTACGTCATCGAGCCTTTTAATAGTCTTCTGGACCAGAAGTATGACTGTTTGAAGAGGGCCGATCAGCATTACGGCGAGACTTTGATGTTCAAAATTTTTTCTGCGTGGAAAAAGGAGTGGAATGATGAGCAAAAGGCAAAATTACAATTAGCCAGCAGGTTGTATCGACATAATTTGATATGGTACGCTTTTACGGAGTGGAAAACGTTCGCTTTAGATATGAAACAAAAGCACCAAGTTGCTGTAGATTATTATGAAATTAAGTTGCAGGGGAAATATATAAAAGCGTGGTACCGGTTGTATACCGAAATTAAAGCGATTGAACAAAAAAAAGAACTGACGGCCAAAAAGCATTACGAAAAACATTTAAAAGTTATCTTTTTTGATAGATGGAAGCAATACATGACTCTATCCGACGATATAAAAGAAAGAGAGCAAAGACGAGATGAGTGGAGAGATTTAATAAAAAAATTTATTCCCGATATTTCATAAATGAAAAATTATGCAGCCAATATTAAACTTTAGATATTGTTAAAAAATCAGAATTTTTCAAAATATGGAATATGGATTGCCATTAGCATTTTTTTTTAAACATTTTATTATTACATAAAGACTTGTATTTATAATTTAATTTTATAAACTTTAGGCTACTATTGTACAAGTAACAGCCATTGATATCAACGTTTTCTCAAGTATGTCATTAGCTATATTTATCAACTAATGTAAGTTGATATTTTTGCATTTTTGATAATACTATAGTTTTATGTATCACAGTTACAATTATAGTAAGTATTGTATGTAAATTACAAAAAACAAAGTCAATATATAATTATGTCGCGTTTCAATGAGCGACACATAGTTTCTATTTATTGACAGAGTTTGTATTTAAGATAAAACACCATTTCCTAATCTCTTATTATTTTCTAGTAAGAGTCATATTATGTATCAATCTAAATAAATTTTAGATTTTCATTTTGTCTTTGGCATGAGTATTGACTTTTTAAAACTTAATACGATTCACGATGTGCAACAAAATATTTGAGTTGCTTTTGCTAAAATTCCTTCGTTCTGTTGATTTTCACTATTCTGTTGATGTCTTTCATTGGTTGTTTTTCCAAGATACAGTAACCATAGATGATAAAGTAAATAGAAAAGGACTATTAATCCTATAAGTAAACTGTAGATAGATGATACGAAACAGACTGCAATACTAAAAGAAATATATTTTTTAATTTATTTTGCTTTTTTGAATTCAATAATTTTTGTGAAATTGATACTTACTCTAGTTGAAAATAAACGTCGCTGCAATCATCTGGTAATAGCACTGTCCAAATAAGTATAAATGGATGGCAGACAGTAGTCATTGTTAGATTTGAACCATAAATAAATGCTACAGCTGAGAAAAATAAACAGCCTAAATACCATCTTAAATTGCTAACACCGATACAGCAATCTAACCTGTAATGTAAAACATTATTTAATCCAATGTTTTATAAATTATATGGTAAAAAAATTAAGTTTAATATCTTCTTTAAAATAAAATGTTATAGCCATGAGTATTTCCATAATATTACATTTAATACTTGTAAAGAATAAAAATTTTTTTAATTATTACTGCGTTAAATGAATGAATGGCATGCATCAAAATAATGTTGAATTTACCATTTACAGTGATATTCCCTTCCTAAAATACAAGTCTGGCATAATCTACAATGGAATGCCTTAGGCGGTGCACGCTTTCTACATACGTTACAAATCTCTCCACTAGCTTCTCCAAGTTCCACTCCTTGTAATAGAGCCTCTTGAGTGGCTTGGTCGGCCTTCAGTCTAGTTCTATAGCCACATAATAGTCCACCACAGACACAGATAACGAAAACCAAATTTTCTTCTGGCAGAATTTCTAAAAGCGGTACAACAAACACTTCGAAAACTATGAGTAATGTAAGGACACTTGCAATAGTCCACATGAGGAAAAACTTTGTGCGCATGAGGAAACGAAGAAAATTTCTATACAAATAGTAGACTAGAGGCGGTGTCATTAAAAATACAATGACTGTACAGCCCAAACTTTGCGAAGCAACTACTGTGAGTATTGGTACTACAAAGAGAGGTATTATGGCATCGAAGGAGATTTTTCTGATGGCACCCTCCTTCCAGCTGCTAGGGCTGCAAATAAATCTCCCGCACAGCCTCATTTTTCTAGCATTACTTTCGACCGCAGCACCCGCTAACCGCCTCGAATTATTGTATACAAAACTCTAGGTTAAGTCGGCAAATTGTTACTCTGCGCAAAGTTGATTATCATAGCGATCTCTTACTACCGAAGCGAAGGAGTAACGAAAGCTCTACGCGAATACATTGTTAATTAGCACTTTGACGAGGGTGCATAGCGTTAATTTCTTAACTATAGCTACTGGGTGGTGCTCTCCTCTCCGAAGTGTGGCAAACACTCAAGTACTTTGTACAGACTGCACTACAGTAGAATTTCTACGCCAGCTTTGCCGGAGGTTTTTCCGCAAATGCCGAGCTCCGATTGGCCGAGTCGGTGTGTTAGCTTTAGGATTGCGATATACGAGCAATAAATGGTTTAGCTGAGTGTCTCGTGACGTCAGAATTGCCTTGAGTCCAAGCTGAAAGCCATAAAAGGCTCTGGAGTCGTTTATGACGGCTCTATTAAGTCTAGTGATTTTTATGCGCTCCTATTTTTCTCTAGAAGTTATAACGGTATTTTGACGGTACGAATGGGGAAAGTGTTTGTTATCGATAAAATTTCCCTTTGCCCAGCCCAAAAGGTATCTAATTTTATATTACAAGAGTATCACGTGCTTAAAGTTTAAGATAAGAGCGCGATAATTCGACGGCTTTGAATAAAAAGGCCGTATCTACCGTGTATGTGCATAAAAGATATGACTTTTTTATTTAGAGTCGAATTGCTTTTCGCTGCTTGTTCTCTTTTAATGTTTTGGATAATCTTGTAGGATATTATTTATAGTTTTTTATTAATGGCGAATTAATTAAAGATACCTATAGATGTTTTTTAACGCTTCTTTTATTCAATGTAAATATTAATAATAATTAAATAAATTAATAATTCTATTGTCGTATCTAAGTATTTTATTTAATTTTGTTTTTGAACAAAAACTCTTTGTTCAGTCTACAGTTCGTACGTATTTTGAATACTTGAATATTTAACACGACTTTTTAGTTTTATAAATTTATAAATATTTATTTATTATATAGAAAAATATTTATTTTAATTGATCCTCGAATAATTATTTTATGATTGTTTTATATATCTATGTTTATAATTATCTTGATACCATTTTTTTTCTAATTTAGTATTTTATTTTATAATTTATTCGATATTCTACATTACAAAGAACAAAAATCTATTAATAGATTAATAGAAATAACGTAATTAATCATAAACGTAATTTGAAAGTCTCGTTCTGGGCTTACCTCGTATTCTAATTTTTTTTTCTGTTTTGAGATCTACTAAATGTTTTAAATGTTTAATTTTACTATTAACTTTATTTTATTTAAGTAGTTCTTAACTTATTGTTTTAATTATAAATTTTTCTCTGTTTTCACGTTTTTGTGCTAGGCAACAATTTTATTGAATTTTTAGAGATTCTAATTCTTGCAAAGCTATGCATATCGATTCTGGCTCTCAGACAACTTGGTCTGATTTTTTTTATGGTCAAACTATCGTTATGAATATATATCAATAAAATGAAAATTTTTATGACGGACGAATTGACCTCCAAAATATTGTACAAACCGAGCCCATTGTGTAAAAAAATTATTCCACGCTCAAAGTAAATTCCCAGTATAATAATTTAAAGTTTCAATTTTTTTACGCAATGGGAGGAAAATGTTCGAGACTTCGAATCGCGCAACTATTTAACACTGTTGTCACAACTTTTATACTAGGGTAAAAAAGAGAGAAAAAAACACTCAAAAAATGTCGTCCAAGTATTACGTAAAAGAAAAATTTGCACTTATCCGCGAATTCCTGCGCAAAAGTACCACTCAAACGAGAACTTTTATCTTTTGAACTGTCCGGAAAAATTCTTTAAAATTTAAGTTATTCTCTTTGTACAAATTGGGTCGGTCCTGTTTGATGTAGATCTAATCCCCTGGTACATTTTACAATACCATCCTACTGACGATTGAACACGATAAAAGTAAAGGTCCACATTTATTTAAAATTGAAAAAAAAAAACAGTGTTTCATTTTAATGATTAGTGACCACTATAATATAATTGTATAACTCTATTGTTCGTTTAGAAAGTATGATGCAGGATAATAAGATTGTATTGATCGGCACGAGCCCATTCCTTTAATTTATGTCCGCCGGGAAGACATAAAATAAAAGAATTGTTTGCGGCGATCAATAGATTTATCCTACATTAACGAATATCTTTATAAGTTTGTATTTATTTTTATTTTTTAAGCGTAATAAGTTTTACATAATTTTTGTTTTTATAGTTATTTTATTATTTTTCTACGTCAACGGAAGTGAAAAATGTACTTTAACGTAAAAAAGTGAATATTATAATATGTATACGTACGTAAAAGTTGTAATACATTGTTTTACACTTACATTGTTATATAGACATTTTTATTTATATGTGTATTTTTTACACTTAAATACATGTTTAAAAAAACATGCTTTAAAATAATACACCCGAACGGAAGAATTTTTATATATGCATTTTGTCTTTTTCTTTTATTTATATTTGTTTCTCATACATACATTTATATTTATTTATTTTTGTATATTTAAATAGGTTTTTTATGATCTGTTCTTATTTTTTATTCCATTCACATATTAACACCATGGCTGAGTATACTTATGTGATATATTGTTAATGTATTGGTCGTAATGTGCATGCATATCACTATAGTATGTATGAAAGTGCAAATCGAGTCCACTATGATACTATGACACATACAGTTAAATTAAAGAGAAAACATATAAAAATTTTTTAATTGATTTATTAATTTTTTTAATATGTAAACTTGATAATTGAATTATAAAAGAATATTCATAAATGTATATACGAAATTTATAATCTCCAGTATAAATATTCTTATAAATGTATATAAAAGTATAACATGTATATAAAAGTAAAACTTTACATTTATATTTATTTATATATTATTTTTCACTTTATTCGATAAAAAAAAGAAAAATTATTAAAAAAAAATAAATTTATATCAAGTCTTGTTTTTCTGAAACCTGTTTCTCGATATAATAAATACTTTCATTTTATCGATTTGCGTTTTTGGCACAATATTTTTGAAAGAGAATTTGAGACAATTTCTTCTTAAAGATATTTGTTGAAAGAGTATGCTGAATTACTGTATCTTTTGTTTTTCAAAAACTTACTTAGATTTCATAGTATATAATTGAGTATCACTTAATGATAACAATTTTTTAAATTTTTTCTTCAATTTTTAAAATAGTCATACACTTTGTTTCACTAGAATTATCATTTTCTGCTTAGTACAGAAATTTACGATAGACACATAGTTAAGATTTAAAGAATTAAGATGCGATAATCTATGCATTCATTGATAACGTAACCGAGTAGTGTAGCATATAAAAATGTTTTTTTCTAAAAATTGTCTCTATTGCTGAACCTTATAATAACCTTCCAACATTACGTCTTGCGATTTACAAATATTGACATTAAAATATAAAATAATTAGAAATTTCAAAATTTTTCTAACACTATATATAGTTTCCTAATGCAGATCTCACCTTACGAAATCGATTTATAAAGATTTTTCTATATTTATTATTAAGATTTCGTTTTTTTATGTTTATTACATAAACATCACGATCTATATTATCGACTGCTAACTTCTTTTTACTCTGCGGAACCTGCATAGAAAATCAGTCATCATTTTAGCACACTGCGCTCTAAAGCTCCGAGCTGTGTTGACGAGTCTGTGCAGCGCTACACTTGTAAGGCTGCAATTTACTTATATTTTGTCGCAGTTTTTTTCATTGTTTCACTAAAAAGTATTTAACGCATTGGGCAAATCAGTTCTTAATATTTATAAGTTTCCTGCTTTCGGATAGATATAGTTTATATCATATTCATTTCAAGGAGAAACCATGTAAGTCGAACATTTCATTACTATTATATTACATTGCGAAACTTTGTATTTACTTGTGCTACTGCCTGTAAAAAGTCGACGAAAAATGATAAAATCCATTAACATAGTCTGATGCAACACATTAATACATTTAAATAACTAAACCAACCCATAACTATACCCGTTTTCATTAACCACGTGAATCCGCAGTCCTAAACATCAAACCGATCAATAAGAAAAACCAAGCAAACCCGAGAAAACCCCAGCATCTCATCAAACTCCCAGAATCCCAGCCGAAAAAGAAAGGCCGAGAAAAGAGGATAAAATAACCGAATAATAAAGTCCAAGACGGTGCTCGTGCTCGCGTTATCATAATGAAGGCACATTAAAGCTTATTAAGAAAGCGCGTCACTAAAGATTAACTGGAGGGGCAAAAACGGCCACCCCCGATTAGAAATCACGAAGCCGTCTGCGGCGAGCTCGCGCCGCAATTGACTCGCTCTTCGACTGGCGCACAACAATAGGTACAAACAATTCGCCGTCTGGAATTCTTGTTTTTGTTGGCTCTCTTTGGGTGTATGTACGTCTTGGAGACGCGCGATACCAGAGCGATAAGGCCGCTCTCAGCCTGTTGATAAGGGCCATGCGCGCGCGCGAGCCCGTATTTTGTCCATCTTAATGACGCTCGTTGTAGTATATCAGCTCTCGAGCGATCCTACGCTGAGTTCATTATTTTTTCCCTCTATGTATATAAGCGCATTCATTGATTAGCTGGCTAATCGGAGAGTATTACAGAAGGGCTTTAATAAATAGCGTAGATATGAGAAAAAAAGCGTCGACGAATCTATAAGAGGAAAAGAAGCGATGAATAATCATGGCGCAGACGAGGCTTTGTTAAACTTTATAGGTTTCTCTCCCTCCCTCCTGCGGTCGGCGCGCTAATACACATATCTAGTATGTATCTCGCTGCAGGTAAGGACGCAGCGACATAGATGCGCGCGAGGAGAACTGGTCAGTCAGGATTGCGGGGGCACTGGCAGCGTTACATAAAAGCGTCGCTGAGAGCCAGCTACTCTCCGGGTAAACATCGTGTAACCGGGAGATAAAGCCGAGAATCTTGGAGAGCGCGTAGATGATTTATACGCTGGCCGAGCCGCGCGACTTTAGTTTTGCGTCTAGACGCAAGCGGCCACCGCCGCCGCCTGCGTGTGTGTCTGCATCGCTGCGCTTGTTGTGGCCGGGAGTTGGATAGCGGCTTTTACTTCTCAGGTGACAGTCGCTTGCTCTGATTAACGGGGAATGATAGTTGCCTTGATTTGCTGCGAACTGTTGGATCGTGGTTCGGTTCTTTGGCTTGGCTGAGAGTAGCGGGCGGTGGGTTTGCTTTGGAGCGATCGACTTTCAGAGTTGGTTTTTCGTGGCGTGTGCTAGGCTCGTGAGATGCTTATGGGTTTGTTTGATATAATTGTTTCTGTCTGTCATTTCTGTCACTTTAATTTACTTCCTTGATAGTGTAATGTACTTCATTTAATCTAGGAAACTCTTGAGTAATCTATAGTAGTCATTCTCAAATTATTTGAATTATTCTATTACATAATGAATATGAATGGCGAAATTATTTTTCTACATTTTAGATAGGTGCCCGCACTATATTTAGAACAGATTAAGCGCAATTTAGATTTGCTCCCATTAAACTTTTTTTTTCTCCAACTTCTGTTATCGTCAATATTAAGCCAACTTCCATTTCTGCCTATAATTATAACGTGTTTGTCAGTCACCGATTTCCCCGAAAAAAAGTTATACAAACGTAATCTATATAATGATTCATTTCAGAGGCATATCATGTTGATAGTGCGTTCAAAACAAAGATGACAGTGTCTTGAAACTTTAAGATCCGAGAATAAAATAGAAAAAACTGATATGTGGCGATGTCTTCAAGTCCGACCAACAAGCTGCAAGTTCTCTGGGAGCATTTCATACACGCCGAGCCGCAAAGCTACGAGGTATAAACTCATAGAAAATAAATATAAAAAAAAAACTTAATGGAAACTATTCGCGAGTTACGTAAAGTGACAATATGAATGATTTTCTCCTTCCAGAAATCCTGTTGGCTCGATGTGTTTTTAGCCGAGCTGTTGGCGCAGGTCAAAGAAGGCCACGACGTCAAGGATGTTCTTTCCTTCTGGTAAATGCTTTTCCACTTGCACGGCAACGGTTATACAATCGTTTTACGCCTGCATTATTCATTTACTCTTTACCTAACTTCCATTTTAAGATATAGCACCTTTAATAAGCGATGTCGTCCCGTCGGCTATTAACATTGAATTAATCCTCATGCTATATAAAACGATAATTATAAGCTCGAAGTACGCGAAGTGTTCACGTAACGAGAACATTCCTTTGATATTTTTGTATGTAACTAGCTCCTTTCGTGAAGCCTTCGGCTAACTATACTCTGAGATTTTTAATTATGAAGCTCTTGTCAATTGATTGGCTGATTACGAATTCATGGATGTTAAAGCTTGATTTATTAATCAGCTCAATTAGAATTCTTAAAAGTAATTCTAAAAATACTTCTCATATTATTACAGTTCACTTACCTATCAAATAAATCATCTTAAAATAAACGAAAAAAATTTTAACACGAAAATAAAAAAAATTATTCTCCACAGCTCGGTGGGCGAGGGCAGCGTGGCGACGCTCGTCTGCTGCGAGCTCCTGGCGGACGTGCACCGGCTCTGCGGCGAGGCGGCGCCGATCCAGCCGGGCGCGTCAAACGACGACGACGGCGAGGGTCCCAGGTCGAGCTGCAGCGGCGAGCTGCGCGGATTACGCAGCTACCTGGTCAGGGAGCGAGGCTGGCGCTGTCTCGCCGTTCTCCAGCTGCTGGGGGTGCACGAGCTCAGCTGTGCTCGGGAGCTAGTCGCGCTTCTGCTGGCGCTTTATCCTCTGCTAGCTGGTCAGCAGCTGTTGAGGCAGAATGGGGAGGCTAATCCGTATATAAGGTTTTATCAGAGTGACGACGGTCCGGATGATGCGCTGGATGTGGTTCTGCAGAGGAGGCGGAAGAAGAAGAGGAGGAAAAGCACGGGTTAGTTTGTTATAATTGAGTGTTTTGGTTTAAATGGATCGTTTATTTTGACTGTTATTTTATTGAGTATTAAAGAAATTCCAATTGAAGAGATGAACGCGCTTTGATTTGTTTTATTGCTTAAACATGTGCTGAAGTAGAAGTCGAAATACGATTTTTTAAATCGAATCGAATCTTTAAGGATATAAAAATTATTTAATTGCGGAAAAAATTATATTTTCAGGAAAGAAGCAAAAGGAAGATGAAAAAGATCGGCAAAGGTACCTGAAAAGCAGCGGACGAGACGACGATGCCGCGGCCGATTCTTTATCCCGCAGCCGGCGAAAAAAGCGCAGCCTGCAGCAACACCCGAGCTACGATCGAGCCGGCCAGCTGCGAGGCGAGCCTAGCAGCGAGTCCGAATTAGGCAGCGATAGCTTCGAGCACGCGCGCTCGCTGGGCCTGAAAATCCGGCTGAACCCCATGGACTTCGAGTACTTCACGTCGGTGGTGAGGAGCGAGGACGAGCTGGCCAGGAAGTGGGAAGCCTTCCCCGGTATCTACGGCAGTAGTGAGAGAAGCCAGAATTACGAATCGTCGAGCGCGAGGATGTCGAGAGGCTCGGCCTCTGAAAGCTGGCAGGACGCGCTTGACGAGCGGGCGAAGCTGGTTCTCGAGCGCGGAGTGAGCCAGTTTGAGGCTAGTCTTTTGATAATCCAGCTGCTGCTGGCGCTGCAGGAGCAGGACGCGCCTACGGACTCTACTTCGGCGATGCACGTGCTGAAGTTTACGCTGGACACGCTGTGGTCACTTCAGTTTGGTAACGATACGTCGAGCTTCGATCGGCTGGAGTGTGCTACGTTGAAGGCCGCCACGGCTCGGTTGATGCTTACCGGTTTGGAGAGAGCACTGCAGGCTGATGACGAGCCTACATCAGCTGTAATCCATAACGGCTTGCTGCCTATGAGTCTGAGGCTGCTCGAAGACGCGTGCAGCAGAGCTACACCCAACGGTGATATCACACCCGCGGAGGGTGCGTTACTTCAGGAGTTCATCTTTTCCACGATTCACGCCATTGTTACCTTTCTCTATTTTTTGCTGCATCAGCGCGCCAGTACTGACAAATTCAAGGACTTCCTCGAGCTCTTCCAGCTGTTCACCGAAAGCCAGGAGGGTAAACTCATCGAGAAAACGATCCTGGCTATCATCGAACTACCCAGTACCGATTCGACCAGGTCGGTCAACAGAGCCAAGAAGATCGTGGATATGATCGGCGTATTAATAAGCACTCTGAAACGCACTCGGCAGGATATGACCCACATAAATCATTGCCGACGGCCCAAGCACAAAACTTGCTTGAATCAAGACTCATCGGAGAGTCATCATCATCTGAATATCCTCGGAGTTCCGTATTATTCCGAGCCGGGTCTCGTCGTCTCTGCCCGAGCCTCCATGACCAAATCCATTTGCTCGATTTCGTCCTTGTTTTCGAGCCTCGCGTCTCTTTTGAAAGAGAGCCATTTGTTCGGCACTGAGCTTCAAATCAGGCTGATCAAAGTCATGACGATAGCCGGCACCTGCTGCTGCTTTCCAGCCAAGTATCTGCTTGCCAATATCATTTCTTTCCTTAAAAAAGGAAACTGTCAATACTACTATCCGACGGCTGCGCTTATCGAAAGGACGATATTCAAAGAATTAGGCGGCTATCCGTCTACAGAAGATGCTTGCAACGCTTGCAGCGCTTTGAACGTTCATTCCTGGGATTTCCTTGAGCTCTACGTCGAAGTGCTCAATCCCGAAGATATGAAGCTCTGTCACGTGATGATAAAGCATTTGTTGAAAGTCACGCCCAATTCAACGTTGGCCGTCAAGAATGAATTACTTTTTCGCGTATTCTATCCAACTTTTCTGAAAGCAAAAGCACTGTTCGAAACTAATAAAGCTGAATTTTCTGCTCTTAAGTTTCTTATTCAATCATGTGTGTCAGCCATCACGAGTTTAATTATTAATATGGGAATGTTTCAAAGATTTATGGAGTTAGACGGCTTAAACGAAGTGCTGAGTTTACTATCGAATCAAGCTTTTGTTAAAAGTGTTTATGCACTTTTGGAGATTTGTGTAATAATGGAAATTAAAAGTGTCGATTGTTATGAAGAAAGTAAAGAAAATGCAACCCCAATGCGACCGGCTACAAAAGCTTTGTTTGACTTTTTGGAAAAAGAAACAACTATATTATCGAAGACGTTACAAAACACAGCTGATAATGAGAATCAAAACGTTGAAGAGAATGCAAAACAAAGGTCAATTTTTCATCAGGCTAGTGGAGTTTGGAGAGCAGCTGCTGGAATTGTACTTTGTAGCCCGAAATTTCGTACTGAATTAACAAGTCATCCAATTTTTCAAAATTCGATTGATCTGGCCGAGATTTTGGCAGTGTCTATTGCTTCTGATCATTTTAATGGTAAAGAAAAAATAAAACATTTTTATACTGTACTTGTAAATGCACATGTTTCTATACTTTTAATTTTTATATTTGAATTTAAGGAGGGAATAAATTTGCTCTTCGAGTAATGGAAGCGGTCGTCACATGCTGCTTGATTGCGCCGATTTCTAGTAAGGATTTTTATTTGAATGAAATCTATATAATTTTTATTATCCTATTATTATAAAAAGTGTATCTATAATTTTAGGTGAAAGAAACATTATTACAATTCTTGGACATAAGCTAATGGACTCAAACCTTAAGTTAAGTCGTGGTATCGGTGCGTTAGTGGAAATATTTTTACAAGTTTCAATGCTTAGACCTAGTCAAGAACTAGCAATTCCCCAGTACAATCGAACAAGAGTATGTTATAACTATTATTTTGTACAAAATACCTCAGTATTAAGTATTTATGAATTTTTAATTTGCAGCTATCAATGGATGTAACTACAGATTGGGGGGAAGCTAATGACAGTAGTAATGGAGATTACATGAGCGCCGATGATGGTTACGAAGCCGATATTGAAATTCCTGTAAAAAATTCGCAAAATATCTCGACGAAACGAATTAACCAATTCGGAGGGGCGCCCGAAAGTTCTAAAAGAAACGCCAATGCTCATCCAGCTCTTTGTTCCTTGTCGATTGATCTTTTAATTTATTTTGCTAAACAGTAAGTTTGAAACACTATTTTTTATAATAATTAGACTTATTTTAATTCCCAAAATCATATTATTTTCAGAGGTTTAGATGGGGAAAGAAATGCTATTGTCACTGGTGGGCTGAGGAGAGTGGCAGTTATTTGTAAAGAAAGTGCCTTAAGTTGTGCGGTTTTAGCTGGTACCGGAGTAATAACGAGAATATTAGAAGGATTTAAAAGTATTTTTGAAAATCAAGATACACAATATGAAGGTACTATTATACTTTATAAATTTTGTATTATAAATAAAATATAAATTGTTTTTAATATTTATTTATTATTTTTTTTTTCAGATTTACGGCATGCTGCCCTAGAAGTTTTCACACTTTTGGCTATGCAGTCCATTTCGCCAACAGAGTTGGTCTTTTATCTTGCATTTTTCAAAGTTTCTTCGCCTCCTCTATTATCGCTGTTGGAGCCGCTATTTCGTCTCGTGCTCATGGCAAAACCTCAGCCAAATTTCATTCTATCCTTTCCCGTAATTGCTGAGAATCCAACAACGCCGAAGATCAGTGGCGAAGAAAATAAAAACTTAGAAAAAGCGGAGAATCTCGTCAACAATTTTCGAAAGAAACATTTGACCGCGGAAATATGCAGTCCGTGGTCAGTACATGCGCTTTGCTTGCCCATCGGTTCTGAGCTGTCGTGGTCAGTATGGCTGCACGGCTGTGGGGCCTCACTTTGGCTTAGGGTGGAAAGGGGAGCTGTAAGCACAAGTAATAGAGGTTTGCAATTAATGAGCGATGCTAATCCTTTGTTCAACTCCGAAAGTGATAGCTTGTCAGATTGGGGCCTGCTTTCAGATAATTGGAGTCGAGAAGGTAAAAGTTTGAAATATGTTCTAAGATATGCATTTCTTTACTGAAAGTTTGTTTTATTTTTATTACTTTTTGTTTATGCATTTTCAGTTGCCATGGGATCTTCGTCTCCACCTGTGCCTACTTCAATTCTTCACATGATGTCGATAGGATTTGAATCATTGGTTTTGGAAATGTGGCTTGATTTGAGATCTGGTACATATGAAGACTTTTTTATTTGTACTACATATCTGCAAATTTTTAAATTAAATAGTATCTTTTTTTATAATCAGATAAACTTATATTGAGGCTTACTCGACCGGATGATAAAACGAATCGTACTATATCGGAAACTTCAATCAGCGGAATGTTACCTTCGGGACGATGGCATCACTTAGCAATTAATTATAAAGATACCGTTTTAAATAAGCACAGTGCTGTCGTTCAGGTTGTGATTTGGGTGGACGGATGGAAAGAAATCAAAGCACATCTGCCTTTTGATGGACTTTTAATAAGGAAGCCAGGAACTACGTATATTTTAGTTGGCCAAACGGGACCAAGTGCTGTTGGCGCTTGGTACCTTAGTAACTTAATGATATTCAGGTATTCAATACGATTAATCAAGGAAAACAATTATTATATATTATTAATAAAAATTATTAATATAAATAAAAATAATATAAATCTTACAGAAATCCAGTATTTACTAGTGAGAAAGCCTTGTACCTTGCAAGTCTTGGACCTAATTTTACGAATCTTGCTGACTGTGTATTAAGTAATATTAAGCCTGATTTTGCCCCGCTTATTGCATCGGGAGCTTTGAATGGTCTTTGTGAAGTGACTCTTGGTTAGTGTTATCCTTAATTAAATAGAAGACAATTTTACTAAATATGGTTTAAGCTTACATAATGTTTTTCAGAAAGTGAAAAATTCGATTCTAATAGAAGAAAATCTTTTGGAGGAACGCATTCGCGAAATGAAGTTGAAATAAAAATCTCAGATTCAAAAATTGATTGGGACTCGGTAATGGATGCAACTAATTCTCACTTAGCTGAACTGCAGGATAATTTATTATTAAATTACGAAACGCAGAATCCTAACATTATTCATCTATATCCTCAGGCTATTCCTAATACTAATGGTAAATCTTTATTCATGAAACTTGTTTGCATAATTATTATTGTTACAATTGCCAGCTAATTTATATATTTTCTAGCAGTCGTAAAAAACTTATTTCCTGGACAACCAGGTTTTAGAGTTTTATCTGTACCAGAGCACAGAGTATCACAACAGCCACCTCTTTCTATCCAACCCCTAGCAACAGCCCAGTTACAATGTCAGAGTTATAAGGGCCTTGTGTCCTCAGCGAGTTTAATTGGAGGAATGCCTGTATTTCTGTATTTATTTGCTAGGGTAAATTATTTATAAATTATTCATTGCCTTTAAACAAAAATTTTAATTCAAAAGGAAATTAACGGTCTAAATTAACGAACCAAGAGATGTTAGTTTTTATTATAGGGCAGAGCACGTATTATC
>UELX01002104.1:0-34689 GCA_900480035.1 Eupelmus urozonus
CCCTCCCCCCATAAAATCGCGAGCTTCCACGAAAAGACGTTAACCCATCCGTGCAAGCCAGTTGCCTGCGCGTTTTCCCAAAGCGCCGATATTGATTTCTTTTATTGCTGAAACAACGGCTCTCGCCGAATCAACAGGCCTGCTCTCTGCAGCTCGGCGGCGGCGGCGGCAGCTCGTGCCGAGCCGCGTAATCGATCGATTTGTCAAGTGTACGTCTGCAGACGATGACGGGAGTGGAGTACTTTTACTCCGGCTCTTTTCCGCCTCGCGAAAAGTGTCTACGCGCCAAATTTTTTTTTTTCTACCGGGGGAGGCTTTCTTTCGGTCTTTGATCGATTGCTTTCAGGCATTAATTTTCCGAAAAGGATACGGAAGTCGCCTGGTCTATTTAGAAACTGGAGCGTTCGCGAAAAAGCGATTGTTAGGCATTGTTCCGTTTTTGGCCTCTTTGTTCGTTAATGTTTATAGAACGGTTTTTTTCTATCTTTCTAGGAGGGTAAAAATATGCCCGCTATATTTATGATAAAATATGACGCGTATAAGCGGCGCTATAGAGGGTTTATAGCTCGGGAAAAGTTAGTTGCTAATATTTATAATTAAATGCCGGCACTAAAAATAAGAAGTATCTACGCCGGTTGGCCGCTCGGCGTTTATTATTATATGTTTGCACCTTAAGGGCAGGCCATTAATGTCTTTCTCTAAATGAATTTCCGCGCTGTATTTATAAGAGAAAGAAAGCGATTGTCCCCTGGGCTCCGGGGAACACGTAATAGCTGTGCAAAGGAGAATTAAATTTTATGACTGTGATTTGGAGTAATCTCCGAGAAAGGTGGAGAGAGAAAAAAAATGAAAAAATAATGAGATTTTCATTTGCAGGGATATTACTATCGCTTAATGGAATGGAAAGAGGATTTTTTCACTCGTTCGAATAATTACTTTTGGGATGTTTCGGCGGTGAAAACGTGTCGCAGCGGTGAGATTTTCATCTTTTTGTGAAATAGAAACTGTTTTTAGTTTTCGGGTAAAATAATTATTTCTGAAACTTATTGCGAAACTGCGATGCGGTAAGGTAGGGATCTGCCGTCGGTAGTTTATCTTTACTGTATTTATGGATTACAAAGGAGCCAAAAGCTCTTGTAAATAAACTACGCGGGATCCTTGAAATCAGACAGCCGGTAATTGATTGCAACCATTGAGGAAACGTGAGGGTCTGCTAGGTTACTAAACATGTCTTTTTATTTAAACTTTTCTTAGAGTGTGGAAATGTAATATTAGAAAATACATATTACCCAATAAAGATTAGGACATTTTCCAAAAAAGTAGAAGTAGCACAATTGGAAAAACCGTCCCAAATATCTACTCTAAACTCTCCCCAAAACCAAAATCCACTTTACCAAAACTCCGATACGAAACTGCCGATACGAAACCTAAAATACACAAAACCCTCTCGAAAAAATTCCAAAAGCGCCACCCCTCCCAAATTTAGCAGTAGCCCGTTGCAAAGCCCGCAGCCTCGCTCACGTCCTTTTAAAGCCTATTATTTCACCTCAATACAGGCCGCTCCAAAAGTGCAGCCCGCGCGCATGATATCACGTCCCGAAAAAAAGCCGGCACATCTGAATTCAACGCGCGCTTTCTCTGCCACGACAATACCAACGTCCTCACACACACTCACACACCCATACATAATCACCTCTCCGAATCTTTTTGCGCGAAAGACTCGGAAAACCAGTCGCACAGCCAGGTCTAGCCTCGCTCGGATCGATCTGCTCGCGCCGTGTGTGGTAACAGCGAGCGGCCGGGCGCTAATAGACCGTCCCGCCGCTAGATGGCGTCGGCAGTGCCGGACCTCCGCGCGGAGCGTATCTACCGAGAGACTTTAAAAACTAAAAACTATAAGTAATTTTTTCAATTATTTTCCTCTTCAAGCCGCGACGCTCGCTCGCGTTACGCGACGCTCCCGCGGAGACGCGGGTGCCATCACGCGGCAATTTTAATTGTCCATTGGCCGTAATCGTTTTGTGTATACGTCCAACGGCCAACGTTCGGAGAACGGGCTTGGAGAGATCGCCGTGCCAGGGCGCGCAATCCACTCTCTCAGTAAATGATTTTCCGCTGAAATTCGCCGGGCTCTTTCGACGCCTGCGAATTATGTTGCACACGGTGGGAGGGGGGGCACTCCAGAGAGCCGATCTAGGCGCGTTAATAATAATGGAGCCGCGAGTAGAGCGGCTCCTGAATTCAGCGCGAGCGAAGTCGTAAGACTTGGCAACAACGCAGCTCTCTGCCGTCATATCGTCGCGTCTCTCTCTAGCTCGCAGCGCTCGGAGAGGCTATGTATCAGCCAGAGTCTCCTGCTGATTCTCTCGCCCGATCTACGCGTATATACCTACGTGTACGCGTGTATATTGTCTTTCTGGGTATTGACCGATCGGCGAAACGCTATATCGACTTCCGCCTTTTTTTTGCTTCAAAGCCTCAGCTGACGAGGAAGTAGGCTGGCATTCGTATGTGCAGCGGAAGGTTTTGGGCGAACGGTGACTCTTTTTTTTTCGGCCGGGTACTGTTAATCGGCCGAGCTTTGAGAGTGGCTTTTGGTGCTGCTGCGGTCGCGAGGTGGCGAGGTTGTGGAAGCCGAGATTCGACCTGGTTGTGACGGGGCGTTATTAAAATGCGTATGGTAATTTTTCAGTTGCGAGTCGCTCGTCTTTATTCAAATGGTAGAAATTCCGTTGTGTTGTACATATTAACACAATGGGCATTAATCATCTATCACCGCAGGAGGCTGATTAATTCGCTCTTGCCGAATCGATATTTCAGGACACGTCCGTTAGTTTTACCTTGTGAAATATAAGTAACTCACGTGACTGAATTCCTTAAAGAGGAATCCTTCAACATAATACAAAAATATTTGTAAAAATTTCCTAAACAATATCCAATCGATATGAGAAAATTCGCCAACAAACGAACCAGCTGACTCCGCACAAACAAATCGATCACCCCGATCTCTCCTCCCAAACAATCGCGGAATCACTTCGAAACAGTCATTCGATTCCCACGCCATCCAATATCCTCCAAAACAGGCGCTTATTTTTCTCCGGCGTCCAGCGCCGCCCACGCAGGATGTTTATAAATTTTTTTTATCTCCCCAGCCCGTCAGTCCCACCCAACCTCCGCTATCAAACCTACACCTCCGCTTTTATATTCAGTGGAGGCGCTAAGCACCCAGCGGAGTGGGGGAGGGCCCCCTTAATACCGAAATCTCTTCACGTCTCCGTCTCACTCCGGGCGTTATAACCTTCGCAAACTAATAATTGTCGGGCGCGCGCAAAAAAGCAAGAAAAACATCAGAAACTCGGCGCGCGGGAGAGGAGAGAGAAACTTTATCTTCGGCTCTCGCTGATATCGCGATTACGATAAGGATCGTGAGGCGCGTGTCGGGCGCCGAGAAAAATAAGGCTCCGCGACGCTTTTGAATTATTGTACGTTTAGTTTGGAATTACACGGAAGCTCGCCTGGGAGAATTTACAAGACTTTTGTTTGCACGTGTAGAGCGGAAAATCTAGTAATTAAATACACTCGCTGGTTCAACGCTAATATGTAAGTTCAGGGTGACACTCACATACACATACACATATACACACACAGTACGATTTGACCGATGAAAGGAATTTTTTCGCCGATGCGCGGTATACATGAGAGAGCGCGTGGGGTATAGAAGAAAATAATTGATTGTTAAAGTCAATGTACCGCTGTGCACGCGTTCAGCGCGCGGGCTCTGATTATGTACGAGCGCTAGCCGCGCCGATCAATAGGATCGAAGGTCAGAGCTGACGCGAGGCGCTTTCAGAAAAATCCTTACTTATTAAGAAAAAGTAAACAGTCGATGCCGTGCATATCGGGCCCAGTCATGGCCCGCGGAAATTCGGTAAACACACGCGGAAGGAAAAACAAGGGTATCAGTCACGGGTTCTCGGCTCCTCGATGTTTCCGGTGTTTTGACGAAAGATCGGAGGAAAGTTACGGACCCGTGACGTAACTTTCCGTTTTCTCCGATTGCGCGAGAACTATATATCCGATAAATTTTGGATATCGCGTGTCACGGGAGACGAAAGCTTAGTGAGAAAAAATAGAATCTTGTAATATCAGCGCGATTATGAGCGCACGTAATCAACCGACTCGGTTATATCTCATTCACATGACTGGCAGTGCGCTCGTTTGAGAAATTCCCAACTATATAACTCCGCGGATATATAGCCCACTACTAGCGCGCTTGAGTAAATCCAACTTCTTATCAGCCGCACTCGGCGGCTCGCGTGTGTATATATACACAAGGCGAGGAAAGCGCGCTGCGATATTGTTTATTTTTATATATTTATCAGGTTTTTTTTTTAAGTTGATTTCGTACATTTTTCGCTGGCGTCGGTACACACAGCGCCGGCAGCTGTTATTGCTGGCTTGCGAGAAAAATATTGATGTTGCTTCAAGACAAGTGGGATAGGCTGTCGTTTTATCGAGCGATATTTTAAATGTTTTCAATGCGATGCTTTTTGCGCGGGCATTTAAAGTCTTGAAACTGATTTTGCCTCAAGTATTAACCACTGGAAACTTTGTAGCATTTTTATCGAGGAATTTATGGCTCTGGCTACTTACGCTAAGTCGAGTCCGACAAGTTTTTGATTAAGTTTTGATAGAGTTGCAAAGTTCCGAGGTAAGTAAGTCGATGCAATCAGCGGGAACGAAACGTACGAAACGTTTCCAGCTATATGTAACATAGAACATAGCCGAGTCTCTCATTGTCTCAACAAATCATAACTTTTTTTTCACCCCGACAAAAAGTTTGTTTTACACCCCGCAAAAAGTTCACTGCTCCTGCCGCTGTCAGATCGAATTTCGTCCCAAAGCGTCCGTAAAACGCCTCTCTCCCACAGCACTAAAACTTCAGCTCTCACGCGAACAAAAATTACTCGGACAAAGACTGCGGCTTTATCCGCAATCTGTTGTGTCACAGCCGCTCGGCAATTAGCAATTACTTTTAGCGCGCGATTTAGCTCGACGGACGCGCGAGCCATTGTGTATTTCTGCTTTAACCAGTATATCTCCGACTAATTTCATCCTGCCTCGCATATCCCACCCATTTTATTTTTATATTTATAAAGCTCCCCGGAGGAGTATAGGCTTTGACATTACACAATGCTCAGCGAGTGTCCCAATCGATATCGAAGATGGAAGCGCTGGCTTCTTTCCTCGCTGCATTATAAAACGCGCCTGGCTGGCCGCGTAATTTTATCAGCCGGCATTTTTCATTTTTCCACGCGCCGCAAGAACCAGGTCAGAACATGCCTAGTAAATCTTGCGGAGAGCTTTCCGAGCTTGCGCGCCGAAGATTACTCCGCAGCGCGCGAAGTTTGAACTTCCCCCCGTTGCGGCGAATTAATGTTTAAGCCTAAGGGGAGAGCAGCCCGAGGCTTTCCAATTACAGCCGCGTACCTATATACCCGTCGCTTAATCAGCCGGCCTATACCTGCGACAAAATTAATTGATGGACCAAAGAAAGAAAGAAAGTTGGCACGCTCTGCCGAAAAAGCCAGCGTCAGCTGGTCCAGCCGCAGGGGGCGAGGTCAAGGCAGCAGCGGCGGCGGCTCTGATAAGCGCGCGGTAGAGAGCTTGCAGAAAAAGCTCGCGCTGATAAAGGCGCGCTAAGGGAGCGCCGCGCGTGCATACACGTGCGCCGAGCGTGTCAAGGATGAGAGAGAGCCGAGAGTTGGGCCGCTCTGGGCTGCGCGCAGGTGTATACGCATATCTTGAAAAGCTCGATCGATACACAGCCAGCGGAGCTTGCGGCCTTAATTCCCTCCATCGAGCCACTCTCCCGCCATAATTAAGTAGTACAGCATCTTGCAAAAGCCCGAGCGCTAATGCATTCGCGGCGTGCCTCTCTAGCGACTGGATAACTCGCTTGGCTCGTTGTGCAACCGCACACTCGTGTGCACACTTGTCACACAGGCGCGCAGCTATAGCATTTCGCAAGCTCTCCATGGTGTGTGTCTCTCTAACTGTGCAAGAGAGCCTCCGACTAGTGTTTAAGAGAGAGATAGAGAGTAAGAAAGAGCGAATAAAGCGCGCTTAAACTCGGCTCCCACTCACGGGCGGCCGGGCGACACGCATACACATACGTCGCTCTCTGCGAGCCAGGGAGCGAGAGAGAGAGAGAGAGAGCGGCGCGCGCGCGGTACGGCGACTACTACGGCGCTGCTGTGGCTCTCAGTTAGCACGAGGCCCGCGATCGGGCAGCACCTCGTGCGTGAGTACACGACTTTTTGTATACTTATATATGTATAACATAGTGCGCGCGCGTGTGTCAACGTCTAAGACACTAGTAAAAGCTCGGTGTGTTTGAGTGTACAGCCGCAGGAGGAATATACATACGCAGGCCCTCGAGTGTGTGCATACATACAGGTACATACGGAGCCGTCAAGGACTGTGAAGAAAGAGCTGGATTAGTCGATGACTGCGGTGTGCTTGCTCTCTCTCTCTCTGTCTTTGCTGCACATGCGTGCGCCCGCGCGCTAACCGAGTTAGCGCTAACGACGTTATAAGGAGTCTCTCTGTCTCTCAGCGGCTGCGAGCTACCTTAGAGAGCAGTTGCAGTTTTCCCGCACCGCAGCCGCCTGCAGCTACGAGAGCGCGCGATTAGCGGAGAGTCAGTGCTTAGATTGATAGTTCTCCATTGTTCCAAAGCGATTTATACATACACAGCCGGTAGTGCGCGCGGCTTTCTCCATCGCTATGCAGGAAAAACTGGCGTTCGGTGTGCTTATACGTGCGACTGTGAGTTTTAAAAGGCCCCCGCATAGTTACGTACTTGCGCGGGAAAATAGAGCCGGCTTCGAATTACCGCGCGGACAAGAGAGAGAGAGAGATAAGATAGCGCGCATTCCGGCCGCCCTTTTACCGTGAAACTTTCGCCTAATGACAGATATTGCCGCTAAAGCCGCGCGTATCCGGCCGTTTTCTCTCTTTCCGATGTGTGTATATATACGCGTACGTATATACACAACAATAGCTCGCCGGCGCTGCTACGGCTTCAGAGAGAGAGAGAGAGCCTTGAGACGAAACACTCCGTGACATTTCCACTCTAACCTCCTCGGCTCTCTACGTCAGTCAATGAAAACGTTTCCGCGAGCGGCTTAATTGCTCCGCGAGCAGCGCGATTAAATTTGCCGTCGTTATGCCCGCAAGCGCGATTTGTTTACGAGCGCGCTAGCTATACACACACGCGCGCGGAGATCTCTCGCGTTATTTCATCACGTGTCCCCCTTGCAGAGTCGAGAGATAAGCTCTTGCAGGGAAAATCGGCGGGCTTTCGAAATTCTTCCGTCGTTTTTATTAATCAATTCGCCGAAGCAGATACGGAGAGCTTTTTTCTGTCCGAAACGACCGGTCACTCCCTCCTCTCTCTCTCTCTGTTTGCACGCTAAAAATACACCTCCGGTCTTTATCATCCTACCTGCGCGCAGGCTAGAATCATCGAGATTCTCGCAGCGCGCGCGTGGGCTCGAGAAACGCTCGTATAGACACGCACCAGCGAGCTCCGTCAAGGAGATCCACTCGCAGGCGGCACGCCCCTTTAGACACTCCAAAGAGAACGAGAAAGAGAGGAATAAAAAAGAAACGAAGAATTCCGCGCTGCAGAGACTAAATCTATCGGGCCGCGGAATTCGGACGGTTCTCTCTCGCCTACTACAGCCGTCAATTATTCATCGCGCAAGAGAGCCGAGGAAAAGCCGTTTTTCTTCGGCCTTAATTTTTAATGCGCGGGAGAGCGAGTAAAGGCCGCGGGCTGTAAAATTAACTGGCGCGCACGCGGAAAGGAGCGGGTTTTATGCATGTATACAAGTACGCCGCGCGCGCGTCGATTCTTTGTTGCAGACGAGGTGTGAAAGTGGCTTGCATAGCGCCCCGGCCATTGACGAGCCGAAGGCTGCGGGATAAATAAAAAGGGCGCGCCGAAGGATATACTCCCGGTCTTTTTTTTTTTTTTTCCTTCATATTCCTCCGCGGATCGTAAAAGTCGCGCTCTTATCGAGTGTGTAGCCAGCCAAGATGCGTGACGCAACTGTCCATACGGCGCACGTGTGCGTGAGCGGCGCGGCTGTTTCGTGCGTATATACACACTCTTACGCGCTGTTATATTTGTTGGGAAAAAGAAGTTTCGACTGACGCAAGATATTAGCCGTATGCAAAAGCCGCGATCGTTAATTATCCAGCACGAGAGATTGACTCGGCAGTTTTTTTTTTTTTTTTTATTATTATCGCCCGCGACCTCCAGGCGTACCGCGATTAATTTCGGGCCGCGCGGAAAATGGAATTTTCAAAGCCGCCGGCGCACGCGAGAGAGCGTAATCAGTTTTTCTTCCGGAGCGCACTGTTTTGGCTTCGATAAATTGATTAAAGCGAGCGGGAAGCGAGCGTCATACTGCCCCGCGGCTATCGATTGCGCGGAAAAGTACGGCTATATGAGCATGCATCGCGGCTAGGGATGTGCACGCGCCTGACGTCAGAGCGAAAATGAGAAAGCCGCGCGTTTTGACCTCTCTAAGGCAGGTTACCTATGTACTTTCGCTCTGGGGAGAGTGGATTGAGGATCGATTTTTGATAATACGTGGGAATTATGGGAGGGTGGTTACTGGGCTGTGATTAACGCGAGGAGGTGCTGGTAATGGGTTGTGAAAACGAGATTTTTTACGGTGTTGAATTATCGGGACTGTAAATGCGAGCGCTGTTTTTATAGCGCTGGGTTTTCGTTACTACTTGATGGCGCTTATAAACGTTCGTTAAAATTCGCGCGATTTGCATTGCTCTCGTGTTTCTCGTATAGAGCCGAATGCGAAATTACACCTGCTTTGCAGTAAAATTCGCCGGAGTTTCGATCAATCGATTCAAGAGACCCTCTGGTTTATTCAAGCTATAGCTTTGTTTTTTTACCCGTCACTGTTGTTCCTGTTTTTTTCGTAAATTAATTATAGCCATACCCAGAAGGAAAGAGATACGAGATTAGAAATCCATAAAGCCGCTTACGTAACAGCCAGTGAAAGGTGCGTGCGCGATATCAAAACATTGTTTCGCCTCGCTCGGGAATAACAGTTTCCTCGCTCGCTACTACCCAAACAATGAGACCTGAAAATTCCGCGTCTATCCGTTCGCCCGAGACACTTCAATCGCCGCGCTAATAAAACTTTCCCGCGCCTCGTCAATCGCTCCACAAAAACAGCCGGGCGATATCTCGTTTTTATAGCCCACACAGTCGTTCCTCACTCGCAAAAAAATCGAGAATGCAAACAAGTACACCTTCTAAAAGTGCACAGAGACAGCCACCGCAGTCAGCGATCAATCCCCAGCTAGCTACCGGGCGGCTAGCTAATCGTTGCCATCCTTCTTATTTTCCCCAGTGCGTGCAACGTGCCTAGAAAAGGCGGCGTAGGAGAGGGAGACCGAGCAGATCGGCAGCTGGCTGGCTCCGCGCGCACGGCACAACCAGCGCCACTGCATCAACGCCAACAACAAAGAGACAGAGGCGCACATAGTGAGAATCCGCTCGTGTCCAGTGCGGCATCGGCCTCAGTGCGCGATACTCGCTCCATGTGCGAGCTCGAGCGTCGCCCATCGGGGATAATCGGCGGGCCGGGGCGCGAAGCCAGGCCCGACAGATAGCGCGGCCGGAGCGGGCAGGATTGTCGAGCAGGCGCAGTCCGAACGCGGGTCCAGCGCGGATTCCGCGAGGGCCCAGCTAGCCGCCACCACGGATTTCCTCAGGCGATCGTTCAGGCGCAGCGGCAGGATCGGGCCGCAGCGACGCGCCGCCACCATGTACGTAGTCGAGCCGCCGCCCAAGCTGACGGCCCCGGCTACGTGCGGACCCATGGCACCGCGGAGGCGGATCCTGGAGCACGCTGGGAACCATCACGCGAAGCAGAATGGACCGGACTCGCCTGGACCCGAACGCAGCGGTGGTACCCACATCGCTGCGACGGTTAAGAATACGGTGAGGAGGTTGTTGAGGAGGACCAAGAGTCACAGGGATGCTCCTACGACGACGACGACGACGACAACGACGAACACGACGTCGGTGGTGACACCGAGCCCTCCGGTTAGTCAGAGGGCTCCTTCTGTTAACGCAACGAACGCGGCCGCGGCTATTGCCACGAACGCGCCTGACAACGATGATCAGCATCATCAGCAAGTGCAACAGCAGCATCATCATCACCATCATCAGCATCAGCACCAGAGAGCGTCCAGGGCTGCTCCGCCGAGGGAGCAGCAGAAACCTGAGCCCGTCCAGTTGAGGAACGCTCGTGGAGGCAGCACCAGGGACGGACCTCGCTACCGCAGGATGAAACTGCGCCAGGTAAGACAGTGCGACTTGATGATCCCTTGATGGAGAGATGATGGTACCTGACAAACACATTAGTGATGAACCTCTCGAATTAGCGTCATGACTAATGTCACACTAATTATACCTGAATACACACCTACACGTAAGAAACATCGGTTCATTTCTTTAAAGCTGCCCATGACTCAGAATTCATGCGTATACACCGAAATATAACGTCTGCTTTATCCTCATCGAAAGAGAGCTCAACCAGAGCGCACAAATCGCAGCCCCCAGCGGAGCAGCTCGGCGAGACGAACGGATAGTCTCGATCGGGTCTCTCTCGCTCTCAAGAGAGAGAGATAGGATCCTATATTTAACTTGCCCATTGAGCCAATCATTCCAATAAAAGTTTACTCCGTATAGCTGGCCCGTCGCGCCTCGTTCGCTCTCGCTGTGTTACACGCTACTCGACCAAACTCGGTACGCACGCACATGACCGACCATCGCCATTACTCGCAATATGTATAATGCGCACGTGATGATGATCTTGTAATAGTGTCAACGTCCTGTGCCGATGGTCGGCTGTTTCGTCTCCCCGCGGAAGACAATTGGGATTGATTTTAATTTTGATGGTGTGGAATATTTTTGGGGTTTTAATTTGGGGATGACTGGTTGGTTGGTGAATGAGTTTGGGTGGGAGTTGGTCTTGAATTCTTGTGATTGAATTATTGTGAAACAGCAGGAATTTGCTTAACCTAATTGATTTTTCGATTTAAAAAAATGTAATTACTAGTAGCTAGTTGAAAATTTTCGGTGTGCCAGAAAGTGCCAGAAAAACTAATCAATTGAGCATTCGTTAATCGAGGAATTTCAGATATCTTAGGAATTGAATGGGACATTAAACACTTGGAAAACATGATTCTATTACTTCAATCAAAAGCATTCCGCTTATGTAAACAGCGCGCGCGTTCTTTATCATAAAGGCAACATCGAATCAGTAAAAAGCGAGCCCGTAAAAAATAGGATGACTCACACCGAAAAAAAAACCGAATTCAAGCATCCTCGCTTCAAAACAAACTTAATACACCAGATTAACGCGTTTTTGCTCCCACAAATTCCTCCACAGTCCACAATCTCTGAATTACATCAATGAAAAAAAAAAAACTCGAACTCCCGTCATCAGCCATCCTCGTTCACGTGCTCATAGACACAGAGCAGCTCGCGACCATTAGACAAAAGTCTTTTCTCGCCGATCGCGTTGACGCGTCTGATCTCATTCAGCTGGCGAGAACAATGGCCTCTCTTGTGTGAGAGCAAAGTCGCGGGGCTAGAAGTAAGAAAAAAAGGAGCCTTCTATGTCACGGGCGCTGCACCTGTGATCGCTGCTCTCGCTTTCGTAATAGCCTTTCAAGACTCTTTGTACGAGGTGGCAGGCTCTCCAGATGCTAAGAATTCACTCGCGTCCAGCCGCACTTGCCGCTCTGCTCAAAGCTAGATCGCTGAACCGCGCACTTCCGTCTCTCGGGTTGTGCAACCGCGCGCGCACGCGATACTTTCCTGCCCGCGTATAACAGGGAAAAATGATAGTGTTTCTGTATTTCTACTTTGTACAGTCATGTAATTTATTAGTCAAGAGTCACGAGAACCTAACGATACCGTCATGAACCGAGGCAAACCGATTTAGCTTGCGAAACAAATCTTTTTTAGTAACAGCCTCCGATCGATCTAATTTTTCATCGCTCCCCAGCAAACGCACTCAACATCCGAGTGCTCCATAAAAGCCTCGCGGAATTCCAAATTTCCCACTCAACAACTTTGTTTGCCGCGGAGTCCGCCAGTCCATAAAGCACCTCCCGGCGGGGGCCAGCTTCCGAGAAGCTATAAAACAAAGTGCACTAGTAGCGAGCTCGCTGCTCGATACAAAACACAGCGATTGGCCGCTGAGAGATATTCGCCTCATCGCGGTCAGCCGACCTTGCCTAGCTTCTTCTATCCTCGCCACTTCGTAATCGTTGCGCGCGCGCGCGTTTACGTATATAAACACAGACGAGCTTTTTCTGCGCCTATGTGTGTGATTCACGCGATTAAATCATCCGACTTGAGTAAACAATCGATCGGCGAATCGAGCATTCCTCGCCGAGCAGCTGTTGGGCTTTTTGTCTGCGAAATATGCGCCAGTTTCGCGGCCTTGAAAAAGCAGCGCTGACTCGGTTCCTCAAAAGCGAAACCTGCTCTTTGTCGCTTTGTATCCGCCTTCGTGAGAAAGAATTCTTTTTTTTCTCTTCGCGCGCATTATGCCCGTGCGAGTCTCGGAAAAAAAATATCGAGAGCGCCGAGACTTTCTCGGAGAGGATGAAAACGCGAGCGTCTATCTCAATAATTATTCACTATCTTCGAGCGCTGAGGCCGTGCCCACAATGCCCGGAGCTCGGTACGTTTCCACTACATTGCGCCGATAAGCGGCTCGCTTTTTCTTTACCATCCTTGCAAAAATTTTTTCGCGGTTTTTTCCGCGCACGCCGCACAATGATGCCATATCCATAATGTTTTTGAATACACCGGAGTGCTCGTGTCCTTACGTCGTCGTGAGTGTATACTCGTTTCCATCTCCATGAATTATAGATACACGCAATAGCGGCTAATTTATTCATCGAAAATATCATAGCTTAATACCGCGGCTGAATTTCTTATTGTTGATTTCCGTAGCTCCACGTTGTTTAGTTGACGTTTATAATGGCATATTTTCGATTCAGATAAGTTTTTGATAAGCCCTCTCTCGCAGAAAATACTTGGGATCGATATGGGACAGCACCTCGATGTTGTTTACAAAACGATTATTTACCTCTAACATTGTTGAGCCCGATAATGCGAGGAGAAAATTTACTTATTAATCCGACGACATTGATAAATCGCCGGGAGCGCTAATTCGAATGAAAATTAACCGAGGATTTATTTTAAACGATTTATTTCCGCGTCAGTCGCGCGCCGAGAGATCCGATAGTTCGCCTGCTGCAGGCCGTAAGTATGTAAACGTGTCGTGCGGAGGCGGTATAAATAAATGCCATTCTTTCGCTCACTGTAAATGCAAAAATATTTATACAGCATTGCTACAGCCAGCATTTCAGCTCATATTTTTCCGTATTTTTGGAACGCGAAGATACGAGTTACGTAACCGCAGCGCTTAATGGCTACTTCTCAAATCCATCAGCGATCGATGCATACATAAATAATCCCCGAGTGTCTAATAATACGAATTTTATCAGGATAATGAATCGCAAACACAGCTCTCATCTGCATGAGCCCACAATGGAGCCTCTCCTCCGGTAAAATTAAAATCTCGCGCCGGCAAACAAAAGGCTTTATTTACAGCGCCGTTACGCAGCCGCTACAGCGCAAAATTAACTCGGTCCCTTTAAATCCCCGGCGCCAAGCGTTATAAAACCATAAAGCCGATAAGATTTCCGTACGTTGCCTCCTCACACACACACACACCTCTCGCAAACGATATACGGCAAAGTCCAGGGAGTTTCCTCGCGCACGCAGCGAGCTATACATCGCGTGCCTTAACGAAGTGAGAAAATTGCTTCGGAATGCGCCGCGATTTGCGCCGCGCCGTTTTGCAATAGAGACGGCTGTGATGTCTGTATGCGCAACGTAGCTTGCCGGGAACGACTAGTTTTTTTTTTCTTTTTTCTGAGAATGGAAAAATGAAAAACCGACGATGCCCGTTGGGAAACCGGCGAGGAGATAATAGAAAATTACGGGATGATTCATAGGCGCGAGGTGTAATGGCTACCGTTTTGACGAGCGTTAGTCGGCGCGTGGCTAATTACCGCTGGGAGCATTGTTTATTGGTGATTAATTTGGATCGCGTTTGCGTTATTAAGTGAGGGAGGAATGATTAGGGTTATCTTTGAGTATTAGAGGGTGAAAATGGTGGCTTGATGCTTATTATGATGGAGATCGTTTTGTTTTTTCCTTTGTGAAAAAAGGTTGAATTGGTATATGATTTGGAGTGATGCGTATGCATATAATGTCTATTGTAATAGGATAGTTAACGAATCAATTTTTCTCCGACTTTCTTTTATTATACTAATTAAAAGCTAGGAGGAGCGGGTTCTATAGCTACGTTAATTATTTAATGAGACTTTGAAAGAGGCTGCAGCATGTGAGCTCGGCTTTCGTTTTCTACTAATGGCTGAATTATCTATGTCTATAATTAAATATTAATGTAAACACAGCTGCTTCATTAGTGATTATTATTATACGTTTAGAAAAGATACACTCATGAATAGTAAGTTTCTCAATGGAAGAAGACGTATTATGTGTGCCATATGAACGTTTCATAGAAATGTACTTTATGTTTTATAAAACGTATTATTCTACTTGGGTTAAATTTCAAATGTTTCAGTTACTTATAGAAAAAAAAATTAGGCGTTTAATTTATTAAAATACATGTATCCTAATAATTTATTCTAAGCAACAAAAAATTATTCTGTTGTCGTATCGGCTGTGCTACTGTTTAAATATGTTATAATTAAAAAGTTTTTTGCGTAACCTTCATATGATAATGTATTTTTTCAAAATAAGCCGAAGGCCTTTCCCAAATTCAGCATTAACTCACGCTGTAAGGTGGCGCCGCTCTACCGGCAGATCAACAAAACATTTTTTTCACACAATCAGCTGTTCAGCGCGCACCAAATCTATCTCGCTAATTAACATGAAAATTTATTACAAAATTCAAATCCCCAACAAATTCATAAAAAAAGACAGTTATTTCCCAATAATTATAGCTCGATCTCGGCACGTGCCCGTTTCTCACTTTTTTTTCTCGCGTACGACAACGATTCTGAAAAAGTACTTCGGAATCATTTAATTCCGCAATCTCCAAGTCTCGCCTTTTAAGATATTACAGTTACGTACAACGGGTTATAAAGCTTTTATCAAATGACGCACTTGTTACTTTTGTTTGAAAGAGGACTATTCCTATTACGCTTCTAATTGATCTGCTCTAACGCAATGACTTTCAAAAAGTTTTCTTACCTGCTGTTATTATTTAATTTACGTTATTATTTTCAGCGCGACGCTGAATTAATAATTTAAGTACGATACTTGTACAGTACTGTTATTATCGATCGTTATTTATTCGCGATTTTATATTCATGTGCGAAGTTTTATTAAAGCAGTTAAAGTTATCAAAATTATCTTACTTAATTAGTTAATTCTGACGTCATGTGTGTGATTTTTTTTTCATGCCAAGTTTTCCTGTGATTAAAAAAAATCTATGTATCAATCACTCGACTTTTCGAAACTTGCGAGTTTTTCCACTGCTCGAAAGAAACAGGTCTGCGAAGCTTTAGATTATTTAGTATTTGCTCTAGACTTTATTGTTAATTTATTAATCATAAAATATCCGCACAGGCCAAACGACTCAAACTGCATTGACTAAAGCATAGTTAAAACAACGACTGATATTAATATCCCACACCAAACAAGCATACATTAAAAAATTAAAATACTTTTAAAAAATTCATCCTACGTAAAACCCATCAAAAACTACACCTCTCTCTAAATCCCCCTAAACACCACCCATCAAAATCACCCACGTCCATCTCCGCGCACTCAATTAATATTTTCAATACCCCCCTGAATAATCCGTCCCCGATTTCCCATGCAAATCACCCATCCAATTGCATTCCACTCCCGTCCGTGTTCGACATTATTCTTTATGAATTCTTCTCGCCGAACGCCCTCTGAATATCATATCAAAGCTCGCTGGCTCGCCGAGCGGACAGCCAGCCCCGGCGTGTCCGGCTTCCGTCGACTCTTTTAAGGCTTTAAGAGCGTGAAGTAACCGAGGCGCTGCTAGAGCTGCATCGGCGCACTCTACAAAGATAGCCGCTATCTCACCAAGCTGTCCCCTCTATAAGGAAATTAATCTCCGGCCGTAAATTACGGAGTCGTTAAGCCAGGCGGGCACGATTCCAAAAAAGCCGAAGGCCCATAAGGAAAAGAGAGAGCGCGCGTTGTTTATTGTTATTTTTTTCGCGTCTCGTAAAGCGCGAGTTTTCAATTTCGCGAGCGACGTTTTTCTTTTGTTGGATGGTAACAAAGAGACGGCCTGTCGCGCGCGTGCATCATTTTTCAGAGAGCGATAGAGGAAGCTTTTTGACGTCGAGTAATATTTCTGTGCTCCGAGGCTTTTAAATGAATCTTGAGGTCATCGGTTGGATACTTAATTACGAAGGAAAGTGCGCTCGACAACTGTTTACTACTCGGCTTATCTTTTTGTAACGTCGAAGCGATAACGAGGGTGAACTTACCCGTCGAATGCATCACTGCCGCTCATAAATTACATACTTCGCGAAACGCTGCAAAAAGACTTTCGAAATCGAAAGTATCTAAAAAATCAGGCTCGAGAACGATCGTTTTTTGTCAAAGCGACGACACCAGTTCTCGCGAAGCTGTTAACCGGCCGCTCCGACCTACTTAGCCGGCTGTTTTGGTTGGAAAGCAATCAAAAGGCCACTCGGAAATAGGTTGGATTTCTATCGAGCGGGGGATTTAATTACGATTTCTTCTCCGAAGCCCTGGGAGCATTGTCTTCGCCAGATTAAACTTTCTCCCTCGCTTTATCTCCTCTCAGGAAACCGAAAGTGTGTAAGATCGCCTCGTAACGCCCCGTGTAATCCCCAACAAAGAATCACGCTATAAATCGTTAGCGCACCGAGACCGAATAAAAGACAAACCCAACCGCAGCGCGTAAACAGCTAAACACACAGCCGAGCCAGAAGAAAAAGGCAATTTCCATTTCAAGAAAGCGATCTCCAGCCAGATTACGCGCTTTCACTAGAAAAGCCACAGAAAATCGGCGCCCGCGACGCGGATGTAGATCGGTGTGCTTTGGGAGAAAACGACAAAACGCCTTGCCGAGCGTCAGCTAACGCCATCTCTGATGAATGAACGCGGCTGTGCGCGTGTCGGCGCGTAATTTACCGTTAGCACGCGTTTGTCAGCCCTGGCCTCTCGCGCGCGCCTAATGCGTATGTACACGCGAAACTTGCGAGTGCGCACTGATTCATCGGATGAGAATCGCCGGGCTATTGTGTTCTGTTTTTTTTCGGGTGCCTCGGAATCGGGGCCGGCGTTTCTCTTTTTTTAAACGCCCGGTCGGTGTGGTATATCGATTCTGCGACTTTTTTATACCTGAGGGAGCGACGATTTTTCATCTCAAGTTTGTTAATATAGTTTGCCGAGAGAAAGAAGCAGTGGCTCCAACATAAAAAAAAATCGAGGCGATAATAGGCCCATATATACCCACTCGCTGTAAGCGAAGGAAAAAAGGCAGAAGAAAAGCCGCTCGCCTCGGGCCGTGTCGGCCTTTATGGAAGTCACAACCGTTAATTTCCGGTGCGCGCTTGAGAAAGTATAGCAACGCAGCTTGGCCTCCGACTATTTCAGCTGGGGCTCTTATAACCCGATCCGCATCGCGATCCTCATTTTCGTTTTCACGCTCGAGCTTTTATATAGCTCGTCCGCTTTTCCTCTCCTTAGCTCATCGCTCTCTCACTCTCGGCTCTGCAGAGGGAAAAAGAGAGGTGCGAGAGAGAGAGAGAGCATCGTGTGCGTGCATATACACACACACACACACAGACAAAAGCGAGAAAGTGCACGCGTACGAGAGAGGCGGAAGATGCCTGCCTGCCTGGCTGCTTGCGTTCTCGAGAGCGCGATTTTAAAAGGCCCTGCTGCGGCGGCGCTCGGAGCGCCCTGCCAGCCGGAGTAGACGCCGAGGCATACAGTCGCGCCGCGTCTACCGTGCCGAGCGGACCTGTCTTTATATACTCTCCTTATGTGTGTATGTGTGTACGCATACACACGTATATATAAAGTATATATACCGTGACGCTCTCTCTCTCTCTCTGCCACGTGGGCTGTCTCTCTCTTACGCAGACAGAGAGAGAGGAAAATGATGGAGGCTGGTAGCAGCGAGCTGAAAGCAGCGTCGAGGAACGGCTCTTTGGAGAGCTTGGCGGCTGCTGCCTCTTGACTCTCGTTGCGCACCGGTGGGCGGATGACGTAGAGGAAGAGAGAGAGAGAGAGACGGAGAGCGCGGCGTTCTACTAATTTCGGAGTGAAACGCGCGCTGCGCGCGGAAAACCGTGCGCGCCTTTGTCATCGCGCTCTCGCTCTGTGTATGTGTGTGTGTGTGCGCCCCGAGTGCCTGTGTGTATTAGTGCGCGCGGCTGTGGATGGGCACTGTTGTCCAGCGGGCGCGGAGACTGCGTCCAAGAGCTATGGTGATCGCGCTTAAAGATATAGTGAGTCCAACGCTATTGACTTTTTTTACTATATATATATGTCTTTTTTTTTTTCTATACACACGCCTTTTCTACTTCTCACCCGCATCTATGTGTCTGCCTTGGTTACGTACGCGCACACAGGCATGATTGATTATATACGTGTGCGCGTAGGTAACTACTCTACGAATGTACCTGTACCAACCGTGCCTACCTACCTACACCCATCACGCTTTTGCCTTGACGCCCGCAGCGTTATGGAGCGCTTAAAGACACACAGACATACATCACATCTATATATACTCATATATATGTATACACACACACACTCGAGCCGTGTGTGCGTGCAGCTAGCCTCTCGACTTTCTTCCTCGCTCTGTACATACCTCCGCTCTCGCTCGCACACACACAGCCATATATACGTATACACTCCGGCCTGGCGTGCGTAGCGCGTGAGTCAGAGAAAGAGCAGAGCGCGCGCGGCACATGCACTCGCGCGTGCAGCTACACCACTCCAGCCTTCGACATTTATTTAAATATCTCTCTCTCTCTCTCTTACTCTATATCTCTCACCACACGCCGAATAAAAAAAAAACTTAAAATTACCCCTCCCACAGGGGAAGTCGGTCAGCTCCTCGCGGGTCTGATTCACGCGCGTTATTCCAGAGTCTCCGTTACGTCAACCGCACGCACTCGCTCCGAATAATTGCGCTAATTAGCGGCAATTGTGCCGCTCGCGATCGGGCCCCGAGAGTTTCCGAAAGTCATACTCTTTAGTGTCCTTGCACGGTTTCTTTTTTCTCTTCCCAAACGAACGTGCTGCGCTCTTTCTTTTCCTATATATACACAGACGAGAAACGCTTATCTCTCGAGAGCCTCGGCACGTACTTGACGCCGCGCGGAAACCGCCGCGTGTATATATACCTGCCCCCGTGTATCTCCAGCTCCGATCTCGTCCTTAAATCGCTTTCTGCTCCGGCTGTAATTATGTAACGATCGATCGCCGATCTATAACCACCCACCGCCCATAGAGAGACACTACGCACAGCCGGAGAGACAATAGCCAGCGGCTCCTCCTCTTTTCACGACTCTTTCACTCTCGATATATACACTCTTTGAAAAGCGGCTCTAAACATAGACTGATAGAAAGCTCCGGGCGCTCGCTCCCGTACACATTAACTTACGCGCCAACAAGTGCAAAGTTGCAAGGTCGTCGGGCGGAGAGTAACCCGATACGACAGCTGTCGTCGCTGGCGTATATAATGGAGATCGCGCGCTGGCCGCGCGTCACCGCTGCATTATATATACTTACTCGCCATTGGAAAATTTCAAAAGCGAGCGAGAGAGAGAGACATATAATACGCGCTCGTATAGATCGGAGATCGGTTGTTGTAACGTCGGAGAAAGGCGTTGGAGTATGTAGTCTGGGGGGGCCGGCACAGCAGCGCCACAGCTACGCAGAGAGCAGAACGCGCTCAGCGAGTTCCCCTCTCTCTCTGTCTCTCGGCTGGACAAGCGCTCGCCGTGTCCGCCTCTCTATCTGTCCCTCGTCTTTTCGGTTTTATTCTGCTAGGAGTGTACACCTCGGCCGAGAGGTACTGTTAGTGCCGAGCTCGCGCTATGCCGACGCGTAAGTGTCCGTCTCTCTTTTTTTTTTTTTTTCATCGTGCACCCGAGCTTCTACTTCTTTACTGGTGGTGGTGATTGTTGCAATTGTGTTGTGCTGCGTGTGTCTGGATATATATACACCTGGCGCACGATTTTTCACTTTGGGCCCTGAGTGCTGGAAATCAGAAAATTACACGCGCTGGCCTCGAGCGCGCGCGCGCGCACATCGCTTATCGGTATCTCCCAGGCGCGATAAGCCAAGAGAAAAAAAAAGAGAGAGAGCCTCGTTATCTGGAGCAGCAGCGCGAGGAGCCGAGCAGGTTGGAAGCCCACGAGCGGACTCTGCAGTCACGGCCCGCTGAGCAGAGAGCCCACGTAACCTGCCTCGCTCTGGCTTTCTCTCTCTCTCTCTCTTTCTAGCTCTCTCGGCTTTTCGCTCTTTTAAAACTGTACGTTTTCCTTCCTCTCTCTCTCTCTCCCTGCCCTTCTTCCATCCTTCCTCTGTCTACCTGCGCGCGCGCTCCTTCGTGCTTGGCTGCTCGGCAGCGGGAGGAAGTGTTGCCCTTTGTCATATATATACGCCTCACGCTCTCTCATCTGTATATATACATACATATCGCCTGCGTGTGTGCGAGAGAGAGACTAGAGCCGCGAGTTTTTTATTCGATGGTTGGTCGGCTGGTTGGTTGGTCTACACTCTCTCTCTAGTTACTTAAGAACTGTATCGTCCCTGGTGCCTGGTGGTGGGGTTTTTCTTCATTGCAAATCTATATGTGCGCGTGCCTGAACACTATCTCACACACAGATTGTTAAAAAAAAAAAAAAAAAACAAACAAACAGCGAACGAAATGACTAAACCGCAGATTCTCTCAACCCAGCAGATCTTGGTGCGCAGAAGCCGTCGACCTTATAGCCAGGCTTGAGAAAAATCGACGACGAAACTCGATCTTTCAACCTCTAACCTAGAGCAAGAAAGATAAATTTCGCTCAGGAGATGAGCCCTAGATGAGCGGCTCCTCCAGACATACGCCAGCAAGACACACTAGACTCACT
The DNA here is from genome assembly GCA_900480035.1 of Eupelmus urozonus. Classification (NCBI taxonomy): domain Eukaryota; kingdom Metazoa; phylum Arthropoda; class Insecta; order Hymenoptera; family Eupelmidae; genus Eupelmus; species Eupelmus urozonus. Next base: position 21,337 of record UELX01002104.1, read on the forward strand.
CTCGGAAGCCTCGAGCCAAAGAAGATGATGAGCGTCAACGGCAGGCGTCCCAAGACGGATCACCCAGGCCCGGTCAGCCTCAACATGGTAATCGGCCAGAAGAGCAACGCGCCAACGCCGGCAGCCCGAAGCCAGCAGCAGAGCGGCAAGGAGAGCAACGACACGCTGTCCCAGCTGGAGCAACAGGTCCGCTCGATCGAGGTGAACACGATGGCGGCGGCGAGGCTGAGGGAGGAGTTCCAGCAGCCAGCGGCGCCGGACACCTATCTGAGATACCGGGAGCACGAGGACCTGCTCGGCACCATCAACCACGAGCCGGAGCGGTATTAAGATCTTTGAGGCGTGGATCGCACGCATGGCTCTCTCTCGCTTTACGATACCGGACTCGAGTATTAATCCACGCTCGATGAGTCACCCTTTGGATCGTTGTAGTCATCATCTTGCTCAGCATTGGGAAGAGACGTTTTCTTCTTGCTCATTTTCGTCGATAAGATAGCTCGTTGATGTGATAGGTTAATGTTTGCCCAGGGTGGATTGTGTGGGTGGTTCCGCGGAATAGAGCTGGGATAGGTTAATTTATTGGCTTGCGAAGGTACAGCGATGGGTGGGCCTGTGTTGGCTCGCCATTGAGAGAGTCAAGGCCGATGAGGAACTATAGTGCTGGATCTAGAAGCTCGTGGATATAGTGAAACAGTGGGATTGGCTTTTTCGTGAACGGGCGACGACTGGGGGGGATCGTTTGATGGAAAGTTAATTTGCTCCGGTTGAAGTAGGGAGATTAAAAGTGTTGGAGGATTAAACTGAGTCTTTCGGGGTGCAGTGCTGTAGGTGTAAATTTTAAGTGACGGTTATTTGGTTTCATGTTTGGGTTGGACAAATACACTGGTGATTTAGCTTTTGTGCAATTTTTTTTTCTTGATAACAACAGAGTAAAACGTATTTGTAGTGAAGGAATTACAACTCTTTGAACAGTTTTTATCGTCGGCACATTACAGTCTCATTAAAGAAATATTTTTGATTAATTTATCGCAAACATTTTACTGCGTGACTTTATTCAATATTTTTTAGTTGCCTTAAAGTATTGCTTGACATATAATAATTTTTTATTTTACAATGTTTGAGAGTGGAAGGATGTATGACGACATTTACAATTTTTATTCGTCAATCATGCAATTTAATAACCATTTATAGAACACACAAAAAGTTCTTGCTGCAAATAACTGATTATTTAGCGCGATGTACATCGTTAACAAAATTGAGCATTTATTTTTGAAATCAAGGTTATGTAAACTTTAAGTCATCCTTTGCAGTGGCGCAAGTCAAAAATTTTTATTTTACAAAAAATCATCCAATCAATGAGTAGTTAATGAAAGAAGCCATCAGCTTCATTAAATTTTTTCAACGGGCGTACGTAAAAATTATTGTTATAGCTAAAATTGACCTGAGAACTGACGACTCGACAATATTCTTTTCGGCGTAAAAATTTGTGTCATAAGAATGAAAATTTCGCAATTGTGATTGCACGAATGAAAATTTTTTTCACGCCAGACTTTCACTCAATTGAAGACTTAAAATAACCATACCTTCCTTTTTTGTCGGTTTCGAATTTTCACGTTGCAGTTTACATAACAAAGATTATAGTAAATTATTTATTCGTACGTTTCAATAGTTGTTGTTGTTGTTGTTATTAAGTTTAATAAAAATGCATAATAGATAAGATAAAATAGATACGCACTAACAACTGGAATAGATGAACACGTTAAAAAACTAAAACTTGCTTCAATTAACGTAAATATTTATTATGTTAATCCACTCTGAGAATTGTAAACTAAACACGCATTAGTCTGTTATTCTAACATGCAAACCGCGAAACAAGCAAAAGAAATGTTATCAGTTTTCAGACCCGTTTTTTTACCGCGCAGTTTTATTGAAAATTGTCGAGTACATGTGTTGCTTAAAAACACGCTGTTTCTTAAAATAAAACTAACAGTTGTAACTTACGTTCTTTAAAAATCGGAAACTCTTACTTTACTTTTTTAGCTACTTTTATCTTTAGAAACTTCTTACATAATTCTTTATAAAAAACGCTGTACTAGTCACGTTTATGGCAGAGATAATTTTCTATAGAAAAATTACTTGAAATCACTAAATTTGTAATCTTCCAATCAGCATTCTAAAAATTAATCTTAATTTGCTGTAAATAATTTTAGCAAAATTATATACATTAATTTTTCGATGCTGCAATCGACTTTTTACAATTACAGTGACTCGAAGTAATTTTTAAGGAAAAATTTCTGTTATAAAAATAAATTGGTCTAGTTATTTGAGTGTTTATAAGGCTGACTTTGCTATTACTGAAAACTTTAATATTAACTTTATTAGAAGTTAAAAGATGGGCGATAATAAACTTAAACTTTAGGAGAGGGGGGAGGAGTATATTCACTAAATTAAGTTGTAGTTTTCCCAAAGAGCTTTTCTCGAGCAAGACTTTTAAAAACAGTCATTAAATCTTCATAAATTGCGAGACATGACCCGTTATCCGTAAAATTATCGAAGTCTCAAAGAATAATGAATATTCATTTCATCTTTAATTTTTGTAAAATGCAGCTACTTCCATGATTTATGTTAATGATTCTGAAAGAATGACATTTTTCCAATGCTCGCCAAGAAATAAAGTATCCATATCTGTCTAAACAAACTTGTATTTTAAACGATCGCCTAGATCCGATGCACCAGAAAAAAAACTTTGGAAAAATAAGTCATTCATTTAGAAAAATTACTTCACTGGAAGCGATAAAATAAGTAACGAGCCAGCTCAACAAAAAAAATATATTCACACAATAACAGTTTACGCGCGTTTGCGCGATGCCAAAAAAGCATTATTACATCAGTGCCCATTGAATCCGGCTCTTTTTTTTTTCTAAACTCAACTCCACCGAAATACACAATTCGCTAATTTGAATAATATGATTGATCGGCCCGTGAGGCAACCCAGCCTCTATACTCATTACATAGATAAGATCGGCGAGGATCAAAAACCATGACGTATCCCCACGAAGGCACACTTTCGAAACGTCTATTCTTCAAATCCCCGAAAACAAAATGACCGTCCAGCATCATCTATTTCTTCACCATCCACCTTGCGTGAATCACCATGAAAACTCGTCCAAACTCGTCTATACAATGCCCAAAAACTGCGAGAGAGCCATGCGCGCGTCCACGTCAAAGCGCAACCCTAACACCATAAAAGAAAGAAAAAAAACTTGAACCACCCATCCGCGCACCTCTATAGAATCGTGCCAGCGCCCCGTGGACTCGAGCGCGGCCAGGCTGGCCGCAACTCCTTCGGGCACGAGACCGCGAGCAGCCGGCAGCGCCAGCAGCAGGTCCTAGCCTCGGTGCAGTCGGGCGGCGCCAGCCGCTTGGCTCGCGCCGCCTCCGACGCCCGGCGACGCCCGGACCTGGAGCCAGCTGCCCCGCGGATGCAGCGCGCCATCGCCAAGCCGACTTCCCGCACGGTCATCCAGCCTACAGAGGTAAAGTAGAGAGAGAGAGCGAGAACACGAGAGCGAATGTATATAGAAAACGATATAGAGCCGAGCAACAAGTAGCGTGGCAGCGCGCAGGCTCGCGCGCAACTCTGTCCGCGCCCCCCCACCAGGGCCGCTTCTAGCCTCCCAGTCTTCGTCATCGTCGTCGTTGTTATCGATCCGCTGCTGCTGCTCTGCTGCTGCTCTGCTACTGCTGCTGTGCCTGCTATACGAGGCGCGCAGCGAGGCGCCAGCTTCTCTAGTCGCCTGTGTGCGTGGGAGCTCGCGCAAGTGTCGCGGCGGATGGCGACCGTCCGGGAGCTGACTACTACGAGCAGCAGCACCACCTCCACGACTAGTGTCAGCAGCACGACGAGCACTACAGCAGCAACGAGTACGACAACTACGACGACGACGACTACGGCTGTGGCTACGGAGCAGCAGCAGCAGCAGCAGGATAAGGAGAAGGAGAAGCTGAAGCAGCAAGCTGGCGGCAGCTCCAGTGTGCGGGCGGCGAAACAGCCCCGGCAAGATGGTCGCGCGCGGCCTTCTCCGGGTAACCAACACCACCGAGCGTCGGCTCAGGACGAGGCCAAGGCAAAATATCACCCACGCGACATATTCCCCCCCGCTCCCGTTCGCGATCTCGTTTAATCTTTTTTTTTCTCTCGATATATATCGCTCTCTCACCTAGCAGCAGCCCACGCACACACACACCCTTTACTCACACACACACACACACACATAGACATAGACACACATCCCCCAAAATGTCCATCTCTCTCCACATCAGCCCTCCCGCTCTATATAGATTCACACACACACACATACGCATATATATATATATAGCTATAGACGTATAATATAGACATACGACGCAGACACGTCAGATGGCTGCCCAGTATATATAAGCCAGATAGCCAAGTCTAACGCGGCGCTCTCGCGCCTTCCCTTCTTTTGCTTCGCTTGTATTCGCAGGCGGCTGATGGCGTCGGCGGTGGCGGCGGCGGCGGCGGCGGGGGTTACGTCTCGAGCGGCGGCGGCGGCGGAGGCGGGGGCGGCGCTGGCGCTGGGCCGCCCGGGCCCGGAGCAGCGCGGCTCTCCTCCAGGAGCCGGACCAGCGAGGAGCCCCACATCGGCAAGTACAAGCTCCTCAAGACCATCGGCAAGGGCAACTTCGCCAAGGTCAAGCTCGCCAAGCACGTGCCCACGGGCAAGGAGGTGGCCATCAAGATCATCGACAAGACCCAGCTCAATCCCGGCAGTCTGCAGAAGGTGAGTTTTCCCTCTTTTCTTTCTTCTGCGTGTGCCTGATGCGCGCTGGGGATTAACGCTTTAAGGGGTGAGTCTAGGGTGTGGGGTGAGGTCATTTGTCAGGGAGGGTGAGGGAGTTGTGTTTTTTTTTTTTTTAGAGAGGGATGGGGATTGAATGTTGGAGCGTGGGTTGAACTTTGCTTTTTTGGGCTTTGAATTTTCACTTTTCGGATGACGAACTCTGCTTTTTTCAAAGGGGGGTTGGGATGATGTATGGGCTGAAATTGTGCCAGAGAGATTTTTTGTTTTTATAGATTGTTCGGATTAATCCCTTAATAATTCTCTCTTCTTTTTCTTTCGTGTTTTACGTGTTTCAACGTATCAGAAAATTCCTGCACTAACCAACCGACGACAAAGCAATATTTACAGCGCGACCATTAGGGGATTAGCGGCGCCAGTTGACCCGAAAAAGTCGAAAAGCCCAATAAAATTCGCGTCTAACCAACCGGATCATAAACTGTTCAAATTTACGACAGACACCCACCACCCGCGCTCCAGTTCTATCCCTGGTACATTAACCTTGCAGCGCGGACGCTAGAAAAAAAAAAAATTATTACTGCTAAAATATCTGTGCGCGGCAATCAAGGAAATTGAAAGCCAATAGAGTGCTGCCCTCTTTTCTTTTGTGCCTGGCATTGTTCCGCGCGCACACACACACACACGTACGCGTACACATACACACATACTGCATTCAGCTGCGGGGGGACAATGACGCGCGCTCGCGCTGGGATGAATGCATCACAATTGGCTTTCAATTCTCTTGTGAACTCCTGAAATACCATTGTACTTAAAGGGTTAACGAGATCAGCGATAAACACTGGGGACCGATGAAGAGTGTTGCTGTCGTGTCGGGATTATTTTTAATGCACCTCTCGGCTTTTTTTTTTCCTGTTTTCTTCTCTTCATGATAATGCTGGTACGAGCTCGTGTCTATCTATGAATAGGCTGTCGGAATATGAATTACAGATCCGAAGCCGAGTGTTAAAATTCAAATATTTAGTCGCCGAGCGCAACAGAAGCGTCAAGTCACCCAGCTGACATAACGTACCAAAAACTTTTGTCAACCACACGCGTACACCCCAAAAAGCCTATATCTAACTCATATCCGATCTCTTCTCCACAGCTATTCCGCGAGGTCAGGATAATGAAGATGCTGGACCACCCGAACATCGTCAAGCTCTTCCAGGTGATCGAAACCGAGAAGACCCTGTATCTAGTGATGGAATACGCCTCGGGTGGCGAGGTCTTCGACTACCTGGTGCTGCACGGCCGCATGAAGGAAAAAGAGGCGCGCGCCAAGTTCAGGCAGATCGTCTCGGCCGTCCAGTACTGCCACCAGAAGAAGATCATCCACAGGGATCTCAAGGCCGAGAATCTGCTGCTCGACAGCGAGATGAACATCAAGATCGCGGACTTTGGCTTCAGCAACGAGTTCACCCCGGGCAATAAGCTCGACACCTTCTGCGGATCGCCGCCCTACGCCGCGCCCGAGCTCTTTCAAGGTGCGGAGACTCTTCATTTTGAACTGTTGCTAGGGGATTTGGGAAGTGTTTTGATGCGTTTTGTGCGATGCTTGGATGTGGGTCGCGGCTGTAATAATAAGTAGAGTGGATGTTGTTGTGCGTGTTTTATAAGGTAGTTTTTAATTAACGGAAACGGAGCGTAAGAGGATGGTTTTGAAATTTTAGTATTTTTTTTGTGTCGTGAAATGGTTGTTTATGTTTTTTGTGAGACCTTTTTAAATGAGGAATATGAGATTTTAATTAATGTTGGGGAGTAATGGAGAAAATCCGATAGCAATTCAAGTAATTATAGAGATCAAATTAACGCTGTGTTATTTAAACTGCAATTTAAATCGTAATTATTTCTATAAATTTATTAAAAGACTAATTTAAACATGAAAAGAGAAAAGTTTATGGCAATGTAAAAAGAATTTTGAAATTATGTAAGCATTTAAGTTTTTTAATACGGCTATTTTTACATTCTTTTGTGTGCCCACGTAATGAAACTTGGTTCAATTAAAAGATGATTACTCAGTTTCCGTATAATACCAAGGATACTTTAATCAAGATGAGAAATTTTCATAAAAGTAATTAATTGTCAAAGAATGATTTAGCACTTTCAACACTATAAATCTGAATTTTTATCTTAAACTTTATCCGGATCAGGGTACCTACTATAAATTAATTCTAAAATACTGCACTAATTATCGTAATCGATTCAAATGAACTTTTTACAAGCTTATTCATATTTCACTGCATTCTCGCTATAATTAATAAAAATTCGTCTCTAAAACATCAATAATTTTACAGGTAGAAAATACGACGGACCAGAGGTCGACGTCTGGTCGCTCGGCGTGATACTGTACACCCTGGTGTCGGGCTCCCTACCGTTCGACGGCTCGACGCTCAGGGAGCTCCGCGAGAGGGTACTCAGGGGCAAGTACAGGATCCCATTCTACATGTCGACGGACTGCGAGGCCCTGCTCAAGAAGTTTTTGGTGCTCAACCCGACGAAACGGGCCTCATTAGAGGTACGTGGCGATAAGGTTCGGAATCCGTTCCTTTATCCCTTCTATTGTTTCACTCTTTCGCTTCGATCTCACGATCTAACCGAGAATTGTGCCTCACTCTTTAAGGTGGTTGAATTATTCACTTACTAATTTCGATAGTAGAGGTTGCTTTGCTTATTAGAGAGATTTTAATTCTTCGCCGTTGGAATAGTTCTCGGTGTGTGGGTAGTTTCGACACACTGCGTACTTTTTGTTAGTCAAACAGCTAAAATCAGTAGACATTGGTTAAACGTAGTCTGTTACAATGGAATGTACTTAGAAATGCCACCTTAATGTGTTCAATCACAAATTGTTATTATAAAATTTATGCTTATTTTGTACAGAATATAATGAAGGATAAGTGGATGAATATGGGCTACGAGGATGATGAACTGAAACCGTACTTAGAACCAGAGCCTGATTACAAAGATCACAAGAGGATAGGTGAGTCTGCCAGTATGTACATAACACTTACTACTTACTGTTCTTGTCTTAGATAGCGCATCGCATTCGGACACTCTAACTGCTTGTGTAACCAACGGCCTGTCTCGGACGGCGCGCGACTCGCACACGTCCAGGGACACAACACGTGTTTCGCTTTTATACGTTCCATAATCTATCTCGCATTATGTTTTGCGCTTCGAAAACTCGTATTACAATTACTAACTGCTCACTAGCATAAGTTCTGCGGAACTGCAGTGAGAGTGTCTGGTCTTACAAAAATAAAAACGTGTGCTTGCTGACCCGGGACTCCGTGAGATAATGGGAGTCCAGGAAGGAACTAAGGTCATATTTATCTTTTGGTTTATGTCCATGGAAAATATAGAACCTTGATAGGACCAGAATGCCATCTAATACATACTGCATGTTTAATGTTTTCTTTCCCCCTGCCTTGATGTGTGACTATTAACAACTCTCTTGAACATTTCATTTTTTTTTTTAGATATCCTGTATATATTTTTACCTCTAGATCAAATTTTTTATTTCAACCTAGATGGATCCTGAAAAAAAAAACACTACGATTGGGTAGCTTTATCTCATTCCAAATAATTTTTGGATTTACTTTGATTACTTGTTTTTTTATTTTTTTATTATCAAAGTCATTCGAACAATTATTGTTGACAGATAAATGTTTTTAAATCGTCATGATTTTAGAAAAGAGACCATTAGTGTTAGTGACCCCTAAATATTTATTAGAATTTTAGTATTTTTATTGGCGTAGAACCAATCAACGTCTATTTACTATTAGATTTGACTATGCCTACCACGCCTGTATGTTACAGAAGCACTAGCGAGTATGGGCTACACGCGAAGTGAAATCGAAGACTCTTTAGGCCAGGCGAAATACGACGATGTATTTGCCACGTATCTGCTGCTCGGCAGAAAAACTACAGACGTAAGTTTTAGCAACAGCGAAAAAAGAAGTTTCCTTTTTTATAGTTGCACGACTCAGTGGCTTTGTTCTCGCGCGAGAAACGCACATAGATTTTGTAGTGACAGTTGGTAGGTAGCAAGAAGCATAGACACTGATCGACTTAAATTTACAGCCGGAAAGCGACGGTTCAAGGTCAGGCAGCTCCTTGTCGTTGCGTAACATTCCACCGCAGGTCGGCTCGGCGGGGGGCGGGGGAAGCGGCGCCGGCACGGGCGGTGCTGCCCAGAGCCCCTCGCATAGGAGCGTCCATCGCAGCATCTCGGCGAGTAATCCCAAGCCAAGCAGACGAGCCTCGTCTGGCGGTGAAACGCTTCGTAAGTCAAAAACCAATGATGATACACCAAAACAAAGCCCTAGTTTACTAATCAAAAAAAAAAAAGAGAAAAACAAAATTCATTGTTTCTTTTTTAATGGAACGACCGTTTACATACTATTTTTATACAAGAGCGCTCTAATGTTACTCGTACACTGCAGAATGGACTTTGCGATCTCCGAGCTTATTTTCACACACACGACAGTGGCTCACAAGTAGCAATCCCGGTATCATCATGCATAACAGCAACTTGCCATCTTCTAGCAGAGAAATCTCGGCTTCTCTCCGAGTCGTCTTGCCTCCTGTTCAAGAGTAGCAACTTTTCAAATTCTTAGAGTGAAACTTCATTCTGTCCTACCTTCGACTACACTCTATTTTTAATTAAAGTATAAGAGCTTTTAATGAAAGTTTTTCTTACGAGTGGAAATGATTTTTCATATTCACTTTTATGAGAGTGTGAACTTATTTTCTTTATCAATACTCGCTTTACACCATCAGAGTGAAAATCGCGCACCTATCACCCAGTTTCACATATTTCAAAACTGGTTCTTGGAATGGTGAATATCAGTCTGAGAATTTCAGAGAGCAGTCTGGCTTTTTCTGCTAGGATGGTGCGGCCTTGTGGTTTTTTTATCAAGCAATATCCATAATTAACTTTACATGTAACATTAGAGTTTTTTTATATTTTTGTTATCATTTGCTCTAAAGGGGTTGCACTGAAATCTTGCTAAAAAAATATATAAAATAAATTTGTAATCGAGACGTCTCTGGTCGTATCTGGTTCTACTCCATTTTGCTTCTTAGGCGGAGCCCCAAGTCCAGGTAATACAACGAACCACAATCATGCTACTGCTCCAACCGGTGGTACGGTTACTGGAAGTGGTGGTAGCAATTTCAAACGACAGAATACCGTGGACGCAGCGACAATTAAAGAAAATACAGCTCGAGCAGCTCGTGAATCTGCTCGACCTTCCGCGCCCAAAAATAGCCCTGGACAGCTTGACACTAGTGAGTTCATTTCACACTCAAATAACCACTTTTTTCAAGATCCACGAGTGGTTATCCGAGGTACCGCTCCGACAGAGAATCACACAGACATCATTCGTATCTCATCGCTTCGAGGCTTCAATAAGAACGTTTGCTTTGGAATTGGTTGCAGTGAATTAACTATTAGACAGCTTATTATTTTCTTACTGTTTTTATATAAGTTTTATACTTTACAATTCCATTTATTTTATTTTGAACGAATTTTATTTATAAAGTTTTATATTGTTTATTTAGCTCAAAATTTTAGTTTATTATTAGATTCAGAAACAAGCTTTCGATCAGGGCTGGGCATTATTTAAGAGGGAATCATTAAATTGTCTATGGCCATGTATGTGTAAAGTCAATGTAGCTAATAGATGAATTACTGCTTATAATTTTTAGATGAATGAGTTTATTATTAAGATTGTCAGAAATAATAGCTTATTTTAGTTATCTAAATTTTATTCAGAAGCTCAAGCAAAGACTCTTCATTTACTGCCATAAATAAATTAGATATTTGTTTATATAATCACAAAACTTTAATGGGAACATTGTAAATGTATATTATTCCACATTCTTCAAAATTCAAAAAACTAAATATAGTGATTTTTTTTTACTCATATGTGTATGTTCTTCAAACATGCATGTATACTTTTATTTTTTAACCATTGCACAATTACAGTATAATTTCGATATATTTTCCATTAATATATCATTTGCTTCTTATTTTTATAATGACCAATGTTTTAATATATCTAAATTTTTGCTCAGCCCTGTCTTCGATAAAGAGGTTTTTAAAATGTGAGTACAACTTACAGCAAAAGAAAGTAACATAATCAGATATTACAGTTTATTTTAAAGTTTTATTTCTTTATTTAAATTTATTTTAAAAATAAAAAACTATATCTCTTCTGCTTGAAAAGAGACGGAAAGTGAGAAGGGAGCCTAAAGAAGAAAAGAGGGGTCGGGAGGATGATGTTGTGGTGGTGGTGGTGGCCTTATTATTTTTGACAAATATGTGTTTCAGTCTCAGAGTATCGAGTACTTCTTGTATTTATTTTAATGTTTTGTGGTCGTTCTTTGTCTCGTTTTGTTTAAAGAAAAAAAATGAAAGAAAAGAAAAACAGAAAAGAAAGAGCTAAATTTTCATGTTTTATTTTGCTTTGTTTTGTGTTGAACCATATCTAATGAGGCTTGCAGTGACAATGTTCATTCTAGGCGTCGGTACGAGTCCCGGCGGCAAGGCGAGAGTCGGCAAGAGCAACACGATGAACACCGCCATACCAGGCATTAGATCGAACGTTACGCCAGCGCCTGGCTCTATTAGTCGGCGAAGTACAATATCGTACGACCAAGCCAAGACCTCATCCTCGTCCACCGAAAGAACGAACGACGTGCCCAGGTATATATTTTCTTTGCTCGGCTTTTGACGTTGTTACTAACTTGATTTTAATAGCGACTATTGTTTGAATTAATTTTTATGGCTGTAAAGACCATCTTGGAAAGATTCTTATGGTCTATTGTTTAAGTTGAAAAATATCTATTACTTTTACTGTGCCAAATAATGAATAGTTTGATCGTATCTTTCAAGGAAGGTTTTTATAATCATAATTTATAACTTATTATTAATATCACACTTATTAGGACTGATAACTCACCTGTTAGATTACTACTTTCACATATAGCATTTTAGCATAAGAGAAATATGCATAAGAACAAATACATTTAGCGAGCATCTCCGACAATCTCTAGATTTAATAAACCTACACCGAATCTTCAGATAACACGCAATAGATCTCAAAATCTTTGATCACGTCTGTGTTAAATAACATTACAAACTAACTCCATAACCCAAGTGTACTTTTTACTGAACTTTTAGAGTAAAGTATATACATATAAGCGATGCAAGACGTTTTTTAAAATCTTGAAAAGATTTTGATAGTCACACGTTTCTTTGTTGCATCGCTCAAGCATGCTGGCTGCTGCCTGACGATTTATTTCATTAGAGATTTACTAGTTACTTGAACACTCAGACTGTTTTAAATACTAGAAAAAAAGACACACTCACACAAACACAAGCGCAACAGGTGCTTTGTTTTTTTGTTAGAGGTAACAGACACACTAAATTTTAATTATTTTAAATTAATCCAAGTCATTATACAGTTCAGTAGCTTACGATTCATGCTCATTATTCTCGGCTCCTATAAGGATGCTCGAGACTTCATATCATAAAACCTTTTCTATCATCTCATACATCATACTGCTCGTTTATTAGCGTCATATTCGAAGCCTTCAAATCAGTTAGATACGTCATTTATATTATTGTTCCGATTATTCTAAAAGTAATTTTTTCATCTACTTGAGGCTATTTGAATAAATAAATTTACAGAAAGTTGTAAGAACAATATTTAATAACAACATTACTTTTTAATTGTAAAATTAAATAGTTAGTACTGTTTCAAATTATCTCTCATACAAATTTACGTTTAATTAAATCAAAATTACATTTAACTTATCATAATTGAATAAAATTTGATTAAAACGCAATTCGGTAGGCATTCCTGAGCTCAATTCTCATCTCAAACGACTCGAGGGTAAAAATATTTAATAACCTCACTCGCTTTATGATAATCAGATTCCTGCATAAAAATTACGAGAATTCCCCGCCACATAACACGAGAGCAACCGCAAAATTCCAAACTCGAACTATCCTCTCCCTCCCCTACATACGCAACTCTCGCGTCCACTCCCCCATGCGCAAACAGTAAGAAAAGCGGCGCCCGATACGCCTAAGACAATAAACGCGCTCGCGTAGGAGTCCTATAACAAACACAAGCCACATATCGGGGGCCGTGGCTAGCTAGCATCAAACCAAGAAAGCCACCCAGCCCATATATCGCTAAGAGAGAACTAACAAGCCGGTGGGTGTGTGCGTATGCCTCTCAGCCTGGCGGAGGGCGCCAGGGCGTCGGTGGTCCGAGGTCACACGAAATCAGCGAGCATCAGCGCCAGTCACCGAGCCTCCACTGCTGGCCCGGCCGACTCCGCCGCCGCCGCCGCAGCCGCCACTCATGCGCTCCTGGATCATCCCCAGCGCAACGCCCACAACTCCCTGCTGACTGCCGCTGACCCTCTTAGGCAGAGGTACAGCCAGCCCCCCCCCCCCCCCCCCCCCCCCCCCCCC
>UELX01002105.1:0-34686 GCA_900480035.1 Eupelmus urozonus
GAGAGAGAGAGAGAGAGAGAGAGAGAGAGAGAGAGAGAGAGAGAGAGAGAGAGAGAGAGAGAGAGAGAGCGAAAGAGAAAGAGAGAGGGAAAATTTTCCGTCAGGACGATTAGCGTCCGGAGATTACACGTGCTCGCTCATTGTGTTACATGCCGAGAGGCTGTGGCGAGCGTTAGCCGCACGCCGTGACGGCGGTTTTCCGATCAATGTATGGCTTTGGCGCGGTCTTTTTGTGCAGTGTGTAAGATAGTATATGAGGATTATAAATAGATTCGAGGTTTGTGCAGAGCTTTAGTGTAAGGCTGTGGGGAAAGAAATTGTAAAATATGAGATGTACTTGGGATGAGTGAAAATTTATATTGATTTAGAATTGTATTTTTATATCGATTAGATATTTTTGGAGGAATAATATTTACGTAATTTTATCTTTATTTATTTATTAATCTCAAGTATTTTTTAATGAAATTTAACGAGCTTAGGTAGTCAACATACTGGTTAACATAAGCTTAAAATAGTTAAATAATCTTTTAATATAAATTTAGCTCGAAGTACGTTTGTATGTAAACATTTCGATGAATTTGTATTTTTATTTTTACATTGTATTTTTAATTTGTATTAGGAGGTAATTTATGAGCATTTCTTGTTTAGGGCGTAAAGCGTGCTGTGGAGGAAATCGAGGATCGTAAAATCCGGTTACTGGAACGTTGTACTGCCCATCGCGAAGAAAACGTACGCATCTCTCGCTGCATAACCGACTTCCTCGAAAGATATGAAGAACTATCGAACTGGCTATCTAGGATCGTTGAAGCATTCCTGAGAGGCCATCAGGATATGGGCAGTGACCTGCCCATGGCTACAGATTTTCATAAGGTAAGGGTATATGTTTCATTGTATACCTATATGAGTACATTGATCCATTATTATCAATCTTTTTTATTATTATTATCGATACATTATCATATCTACATTCGAGCCAAATGCAACATTATATATAAGGAAATATTTTACAGCTCCATGAACAATTGTTAGAGGATCTCGACAAACGCGCTGAAGAAGTTAACCGTCTCGATCGTGACGTCATACCTCCTGAAGTGCTACAACACCTTCAGGACAGCGAGCGTGCTGATATCTTTGACAAAATAGAGGCTCTCCGCAGTTCCTGGACCATGTCGAGGAACGCACTGGAAGCAAGATTGCAGCTTGCCTTAATGTACGTTGACTTCCATCAGTCAGCAGCGGATTTGGAAGTCGAGTTGGACAAATTGGAGCAGGATCTGAAAGGACATGCCGACGATATGAGCGACGCGCAAATGGAAGAGTTGGAAAGAAAGTGGGCAACTCTACAGCCACGATATGTGAACCTTACTAGCACAGGAAAGAAGTTCTTGGATGAAAGCGCAAAGGTGGGGAATTGAATTAAAAACAGCTTTGTTACTTATAAAGTTTTCTTCTATACTATATACTAATGATGAGATACTAGTGAAAAGATAACTGAAAAAATTCTTATATTTTTTAGATTGTCGATACGTACCTCGATGTACCACGAGCTTGCCTCTGCATTCAGTCAATTATGGAGAAGTTTGCCAACAAGCAATTCCACGTCACGCAGAAATATGAGACTATGGTGACGACAGTGACAATAAAGAAAGAACTTCGGATAGAACAAGAAAAGCGTTTAGAAGAAAGTAAAAGGGTGAGTTCTTCATTTGCTGATTAAATAAACGCTTTCAGTGATAATAATAAATTAATATTTTACGTTTTTTATTTTAGACTATAGAATCGGTGTCCAAATTCAGAGAGCAACTTTATCCAGTTATCTCATGTGAATCGTCGCATCCTGTAGATATTTTGAAGAATCTTGAAAACTCCAGGAGTAAAATTCTGCCTGAACTACATGATGCAGTTTCTCAATTAGAATATAAGTTGAAAAATATTGAAGGATTTGGAATTAAAAGTATTTAAAAAATTAGACTTATTTTTAATTTTACAGAAATTTTTATGAACTTCAATATAATTATGTAATGAATCTAAATTTTTTAACAGGTGATACATTCAACATTGAAATTAAAAATAAACTAACTGATATTGCCGAAGAACTTCGATCAACTTCAATAGATTACAAAACCCTCCTCGATGATCTCATCTCTATATTTGAGAAACTTTCGCAGGTAATAAACATTAATAGATCTTACTGACTGGCATAATCATAAAAAATGTATATTAAACTTCAACGTGCAAATTATTCAAGGTGGTGGAAGAAGTTGACGCTCAACGAAAAAGCGCAGAATCCTCGCCTGCTCTTAACAAAGAGTCTCTCCACGAGGTGCGTACGCTTTTAGAGCGTCTCGAGGCTCTCAGCAAATCAACCTCGGAAAAGTTCAAACAAGCCAAGCAAGAGTCTGAGAAAGTCATCGTTAAGATTCAAAACTTAGAACCACCTAATGCTGCTCGTGAGGATGCTGATAAACTTAACCAATCGTTCCGATTGGTGGTTGAAGAGTGGAACTCATACTCGACATCAACAAAAACGCGGCTCCAGGAAAGGCTAGACTTTTGCTTGTTTGGGGACGATCTGGATAAGATCAATGCAGAACTTCGGGATCTGGCTGAGCAACTGGGAACAATTACCGGCTGGTTAGGAGAAAGTCTTTCGGCGGCGAAGGGAGCTTCCGAAGCATTCACTCAGTTTGAGAAAACTTTAGATGTAATTATTACCGTTTAGTAATTAATTGCATTATTTGCAGATTGGTAAATATAATTGTTTTTCAGATTTTGGAGCAAAGAATTGTGGAATTCGTGAAACATACGGAAGTATCAGCTGGAAAATATTTGCCTAAAATTCAAAACGAGCTTACTGGCTTACAAAATAAACTGCAGACTTTGAAGAATCTTACAGACGAAACAAGACAAAAGATCAATTCCAGCATTAAATATTTTGAACTACTAGAAGAAGCTAAAGAATGGTTCAAGGAAGGAAGTAAACTATTGATTGTCGTAGCTAGAAAGGCAACATCTGTTAAAATTCCAGAAGATGCCAACATTCTCCTTCGAGACATAGATACGTTCCTAAAACCTGGTGAAGAAATACAAGAAAAGAGAATTGAAAACATTCGTGAATTTTCTACTAAAATTTATGGTAAGAAAATGCAGTAAAATAATTTTACATTAAGCATAATCAAAAAGAAGTAAAAGTTTCACTATTACATTTATTACATATATAAATTTAGGCACAGATCGGTTACCGCAGTTCCAAGAGTTGGTAGTGGAGAACCGTGAGATGTTGGACTCGTTCGCCGTTATCTCCTCAGAACTACGTACCCTGGCCGAAAACTTGCGTAATGCAGAGGATCTTCGTGAAAAAATGCAGAAAGAACGAGAAGAGGCGGATGCAAGGATTAAAGAGGCTCAAGCGGAGGCTAGTGCTGCTCAAGCAGCTGCTGCTGAAGCAGAAAATGCTCGAAAAATCGCTGAGCGTTTAACAGCTGAAACACTGGAACGAGCAGCTGAGGAGGCTAGGAGAATTGCATTAATTGAGGCTGAAGCTAAAGAGAGAATACCGAGACACGAGGTGGCCACTACGTCCGCCCAGACTGAGGCTGTGAGCACAGAGGTGGTTGATGCTGCACCACAGAGCAGCAGCGTCGTTGAACAGACCATTACCAAAGAAATTCACATTGTGCAGAAAGTAAGTGTGTTAATCTTCTATTCTTAGTAGACAAAATATTTTTTTAATATGGACATGTTTTTTCTTGAAAGTAAAAAATAATATTAATTTCTTAATTTTTAATAGTTTTAATTTTTAGTTTTTGTAACTACTATTTATATTTTATAAAACAAATAACCCCTAGGACAATACCTATTCAAGATTCTCTAGTTTTAAATAAACGGCATTGCTCAAATTACAAAAAGATAACAATCTAAAATTTTATCTCAATACACATATTCCTGGCACTATAAACTCTATTAAAACAATTGTAGACCGAAATAGAGAAAGAACACATCTCCACCGTCAAACGAGAATCTACACCAATAATAGAACCAGCCGAAATTGTCAAAGAAGAGACGATAATTGCCGAAGAGGCTCAGCCGGCGGTGATCGCAGCCGAGCCTCATCAGAAGCCCGAATTCACCGTTCCGCTTTACGACGCGACGATACAGGAAGGCGAAAAATTCACGTTTGAATGTCGCGTGCTCGGACATCCACGGCCCGAGATCAGTTGGCACAAAGATGGCATTCCTATCTTAAATAATCCGGATTATCTGACGAAGTACGGAGACGATGGCCGCTGCACCCTCACGATCGAGGAAACCTTCGCGGAAGATTCGGCAAAGTTCAGTTGTAAAGCGACCAACGAGCTGGGATCGGCCGACACTGAAGCAGTGCTGAAAGTTAGAGGTACCTGTAAAACAATTTTGATATATAGAGTTTGTTTTTAACATTTTTTATTGATTATTATTAAAAAATTTATAAAAATTGATTTAAAATTACAGATTATAAAAAATTTTTAAAAGATAAAATTTATACCGATCTTTAAAGCGTTCATTAACCAATTTGAATTCATCTTTCAGAGACTTCACCAGAGGAACAGCTAAGCCCACCGCTATTCGTCAAGGAACTAAATCCTTCGGTGGCTTACGAAGGTTCGGCTCATCAGCTGGAGTGTAAAGTCCAGGGCAATCCATTACCCACAGTTCAGTGGTTTAAGAACAACGTTAACATCGATAACTCGCCGGATTACGCCACCACATATAACAATGGAGAGGCAATTCTGAAGTTCGAAGAGGTTTACATCAACGACCAAGGCACGTACACGTGTAAAGCCGCTAATAGGATCGGACACGCGGCGACCTCGGCCACGCTCACGGTAGAAGGTAAAAGAAACATATGACGCTTGACTTAATTTGATTAATTTGAAAAACTTTATAGTTTAAAAGCTTATAAACTTAGAACAGATATTGTATTTTTTTAAATAACATGATATATTTCAAAGCAATTACCAAAGTGATTTGTGTCTAGGTTATTATTTAGTTGGCTAAAATTCAATATTTAGATTTTACATTGTTTCATAGTTTATTTAGATTTATTTTAATGCAATAAATAATAATTGCAGCTATGAAGCCAAAGGAAGAAGTTATTACAATGGAAGCACCAAAAATTACCAAATCTCCATCAAATGTTACTGTGATGACTGGAGAAAAAGTTACGCTGGAATGTGAAGCTACTGGAATTCCACCACCTACGTACATTTGGACACACGAAGGAAAGTCTGTGGATGAAGTTAAAACGATCAAGGTACATAAATTTTAATTTAATATACGATTTTAATTATTATTATTAACTTACCAGCAAGATTTAGTTTTTGAAACTAAATTATTACCCGAACAGCAAAGTAATTATATTTTCATCAAAAAATCTTTAATTGAATATAGAAAATTTGTACATCCAACATAATCAGAATTGGAGAGCCGCAACAATAATAGCCGCGACAAAAAGACCAAAAAGTAAAATTTATTCTTTATTTCTGCATCTCTCACGACCACCGAAACCAAAACAGACTCAATAAAACGACCGAAAATAAACCACTACTCAAAACGAAAAAGCTAATCTATCCTCTTCCCGCTGCATCCACCGAAGCCCCGTGACATAAAAAAATATCCCTCCATCTTAAATCTTCAAAACCATCCTCTCACCATCACCCGCTAAAAGCTCGTCTCGAAAAAGTCCCCAATGCGCGGGCGCGCAGAAAAGGTCGCCGCGTAGCCCTTAACCCAAGAGTGATCCTATAATTCAAAAGAGCCCCACGCGTCTAATTCGGTCTCCGCTCTCTCGTCTCTCCTCATCTCATCTCCGCGCGTCTCTCGCTCCTTCTTCCTCCGTGGCTTCGCTATTTTTGGCCCTCCCGCTCTTTCTCTCGCTCTCACCTTCTCCGCGCGCGCGCGAATCGAGCAATGAGAGGAGTTACTCCCTGCGCAGCATCCCAAAGCGAGAGAGAGAGAGAGAGAGACGTGGTCGGAAACAAGGAGAAAAGGAGCGGATGGAAATGACCCCGGGTTTAAGTGCTGACGGCCGGACTGTCTCTCTGCGCAGATCCAGTCGGACGAGGCGAGCGGCAGGAGCAGCTTGCTGGTGCTGGAGGCCTATCCGAAGGACGCGGGCAGGTACGAGGTGACGGCGCGCAGCGCGGCCGGCGAGGCTCGGGCCGGCTGCGACGTCGCCGTCAAGGTCAGGCCCTTGCCCTCGGATACTAGTGATTCGGAGGCGCTGCCGAAGCCGCTGGTTGTCAGGGATATGGAGCCGAAGGCGCCGAGGATACAGCTGCCGCTGAAGGATCTGAGGATTGTCGAGGGGGCGAGCGCTAGGTTGGATTGTATTATAGTCGGGCAGCCTGAACCTGAGGTATGTTGACTTATCAGTTATGATTTGTGTGATGTTTAGTATAAAGAATTTAAAAATTTTATTTATTTTTGATTATGAACAAGGGATTTAATTTAGAATATGTTTCAGGTTATTTGGTATCACGATGATAGACCGGTCAAAGAATCAGCAGATTTCCAATTGCTTTTCCAAGGTGATAGATGTTCACTAGTGATACACGAAGCTTTTCTCGATGATGCTGGTGTTTACAAAGTTGTTGCTATTAATACGGGTGGAGAGGCATCGAGTGAATGCACTCTAGCTATCACGCGTAAGAATTTTATGCTTTGAATAATTATAGTGTAATGGACTATCGGTATGTCTTATATACTTAAAATATAAGAGAGGTAACGCAACGATCTTACCTAAATAATCTTCATATGACAAAGTGTTTTCAACACTGATATTAAGTATGTTTAAAGTTCATTGCAACAAAGTTATTGTTCATAAGTAATAGCGCATTCCTTTAATTATTTATATTGATAATGACATAAAAAAATGTAATAATAATTTCTAAAAGATGATTCATTTTCTATTTTTGATTAAATGTTTTATACGTCTTTTTTAATTAACATACTATTAGCTAATCTAAGTATTTTTATTGTTAGTTAATTATAGTCAAATGTTTTATTTAGATTAAATAATCATTTATAGGCTTCGATGAAAATGTACAAAGCTAAAATTAAAATTAGTATAATTATACAGATCTATTACTAAATTTAAATAAATGAATAGTTAATTACAGAAAATTGATTCACACAACATAAAAAAGTTACAGAATTACATCATATTTATAATACAAACAGAAAATTTTAAATATTATGATAATTATAACAATTGAGAACTATATAATTGTAAAATTTCAGCTGTACTAAGTAAATAATAAAAGTAAAAATAATATGCTTGCTTACGTAAATATAATAAATTATTGCATCATTTCAAGTGTCAAACATTCATACAAGCAACAAAATTATTCTTTTAATTCAAAAAGTAAAAGTTATTCATTTCTAATGTTTTCATACAAAAGATATATATGATTAATATATTGTGTTTAAAACAATCTATCTAGTTATATTGAAATTTAAAAAAATACAAAACAATAAATTAAAACTTTTAAATTTTCTGTAATCTCTAGCGAGGGGCGTTGAAGCTGCCGAAAGCTCACCAAAGTTCGTCAAGCTCCTGACCGACCTGCTGATAGCCGAAGGCGAAGAAGCTGTCTTCGAGTGCGTAGTAACCGGCGAGCCGAAGCCCACAGTCATCTGGTACCTGAACAGCGAAGCTTTAGTAGAAAACGATCGCATCAAGATTCAAAGGGACGAAAACGGCCGCAGCGTCCTGAGGATCTCGCCTACAAAACCTGAAGATAAGGGTAACTACACGGCCAAGGCTACGAATCGTGTTGGTGAAGCTAAATCGTTTGCCAAGTTAGTGGTGAAGGTGCTTAGCGACTTCCAGCGTAGTAAAGAAGACAACGTAGTGCAGATGGAAGAGAAGCTTGTGCCACCGTACTTTAAGGAGAGCTTCCATAATAGGATGGTGCCGGAAGGTGTGACCACCAAGTTTGAGTGTATAGTTATTGGGAAGCCCGCGCCAAAGGTTAGTGGGATTTGTTTCATTTTGGAGTTTTTTTCGTGAGAATAAAGGAATTTATGAGTGCTAGGTTTGATCATAAGTGTTGAATATATTAAAAAGATGATAAAATCAGCTGCTAGTTGTTGGAAATATTTTGCTATATTCGTATTACCAATAGCATGTACGAAAAATATCGAAATATTCTCAGAACTTTTGAAATTGAAATTTAAAAACAATCTTGTTAAATTTAACGCACATTGATTATCTTTGACTCACTATGTTTACGTAAGTATTCTTCAAAGACATTTATATGATATTTACAATTTCAAAAAGCGATAAAATTTAGTGTTTACAGAACGAACAAAAAAAGTATGATTTATTTTCTATTATTTATAAGAGCAAAAAAGCGTATTTTGAGAATCAAGTTGTTTTCTTTTACCAATGTCAAACCTGCGTAAAATTGTTATTGATTTTAATTATCTAGACAAATTTTCAAATACGCTTTCTATTTTTTTTTAAAAAGTAATTTGGGGAAAAGAATAAAAAAATATATGAAAATACAGTAACTTTTGTTATAGGTATTTAAGTAATTAAAAAAGTTTACCTATATTCAGCAGTTTACGAATAAAAATATAATTAAAATATATTTCGACATTAAGTTTATGATCATCGTCTATAAAAGAGAAGGATAGTATTTATAAACCTAATATAAATATACGATTTCATATATCTGAAGTGAATTTCACTATACTTTTTAAGCTAATGGGTAGAAAAAATTTTTTTGAATTATAAAAATTTCCAATAATTATGAAATTATTATGAAAATTTAAAAGATTTTGTCACTTATGATTTATCTCAATGCACGTAGCTTTGATAAAGATTTAATACGAGATCTTGTTTGAAGCTTTGTATAAAATCCTTCTCGCGCCTCGGGAGTAAAAGTAAAGAATGTGACAATACAAACACGCGGTCTGGAACATTTATTATTTCCTCTCATGGTGTGTATACTATTTTTTTGCCTATTGAGACCGAAATTATAACCTTTACGATGGGGCATTAAGAAAAAGTGATACTTTCGTCTAGCTTAGCAAATTAGCAAATAAAGAGTTTATTATTCTTTTTGCGAAGAAGAGAAATTTTCTAGTAAAAAATTACCATAATCTGTAAATTTAAAGAATAACCATATACGTTTAATATTCAGAATTAAAATCTTCCAGCATAAAAGTCAGATAATAATTTCAATTATAAAAGGAAAATTTTTAACTTATATTTAATTACATATAATTTTCTAAGTTTATAATCATTTTTATGAAAGTTTAATTTTATACAAAGTTAACTTAAATTGAACTTGAATTCCTTTTATACTTTAATGCCCAGAATTATTTTACAAAATTAGTTCTCCGAATGGTCGTTTCTACTTTAAGCTACTCAGGCAGACTTCGCCACGGTCAATTTTAATTAACGTCAAATGCGTTCCAAACATATAGAAGATCGAAACGAATTGCAAGCTTCATTCTAAACGAAATGCATGCCAAAAAACGTTTTGCCATTTCTGCAACCCGCAAATACGCATTCTACCTCGGATTAATTTCTGAACATCGACATAACCCAGTCTGAATCGAAGCTCGCGCGAATCATGGCTCTATTAGCTTTTATCATTTTGCTTATAATTGTAAGTGTCTTTATAGTGGCAAGTTCTATTTATTATTTAATGAATAGAGTAGAAGTTTGAAATACACGCACTAAATATACCAGATAATGAAACAATAAATTTTACTGCTATAAATTTACTATTGTTTATTTGAGTGCACAGTATCTTGATAGTGGTAATTTGTATAAAATCAGTAAATGCGTTCCTTCATGACAAATTAAGCAATTTGATCTGTTTACGTAACTTATGTTAATGATACCCTTTTTTAATAGTATTTTCACTGCTCATCCTAATATGTACATCGAAAACGAATCTCAACGTTAACGTAATTATTAAAGTGTTTTAAATTTTCGTTTTTAAAGGCTCGAGCTTAATTTGGCAAAGCAATTACTGCAATTACTTCGACGACTTTCATGTGCGCGATTAACTCGTGATTAAACGCTTCGAATACCTTGTGAGGCTGACATTCCAGGATGCCGCCACTGACCTACATTTGAACCTAAAAAGTGAATTTTCACGTGCTCACTTTTTTATTATTTACCGTTCCCACAAATTTTTAACGACTGTATGAGAATAACTTTTATAGTTTCTCAGATTTTTAAAATTTTTAACTGTAACGGTATAATTTTTAATTATAACAGAATTTAATTTATTTCAGTGTAATATCAAATTTATGTACTTGTTTATAAAATAAACTGTAGTATGACCAATATAAAATTAACATCAAAAACATAAATTTGTTAGTTTTATTAAATATTGCTAATACGATAATTATTTACTCAATATTTTTAACCAATAAGTAGCTTTTATGAAATAAACTATTCGGAATAAGGTCAAATCCCCAAATTACTCTGTAAAAATAAATCGTTAAACTTCTATCATGTTTCTAAGACAGTTTATTGATTTTATGCAGATCCAGTGGTTCTTCAACGAACGACCAGTTCATGGGAAAGATTTTCTGGTTTCCGTCAGCGGCGATCGTCAGGTTTTAACCATTCCGGAAGTAGGAAGTGTTCACGCGGGCAACATTTCCTGCGTTGCGGAAAACGCCGCTGGAAAGGCAGTCTGTGAAGCAAAAATTGAAGTCGGTAAGTTTGGTCAAATCAATTTTTACATTGTTTAGTTTAGTTATAAACCCTGATTATGTTGCTCAATAATAATGTAATTATATTGTTGCAATAATTGATATTTCGACTTATTTCTATCGATGAGAGAGTTGTTAGGCCAAAAATTTCTCGAATACTGTCATTCTTAGGTAATTTGGAACTATTCAGAACGATTGAGAAACTGTTAATTCCCAAGTTAAATAAGAAATTGTTAGATTCTTTCTGGAGAAAATAGAATAGGGTCAGGTTAGTAGAGTAGTTGTTGAGGTAGTTTTCATAATTCTTCTATATTTCTTTCGATTAACCAAGTAACTTTTTTGTTCATTAAGAAAAGCAATGATCTTTACGTTAACTTAAAGTATAACTTAATCAAATTTTAAGAATGGTAGTACCCAATTATTATAAAAAAGGGTGCATATTACACTTTAAAGATTTTTTATTCTAATTTTATAATTGTTTATTTTGTAATTTTAACTGCCGTAGTATGATTTAAATAAATTTTATCGATAATAATTATAATCTTTTATCACCGTATCCTTAAAGTCGTAAGATATAAAAAAAATGTTGACTTTGGTAGCTGTTTATCCTCTTTTAACAATTTCTTAAAAAAACAAAAATGTAGTTTTCATCCATTCATTGACCTCTAAAATATACGTTATCATAAATATCACAAGAAAAATAACCGAATTCTTCCCGAGTACCTCGCTTTGCAAATAGCCCGTCATAACTTCCACCCAGAAAAAAGACATTCCAAGATCGCATAAAAATTTATTTACTTTATTTTAAAATCACCGCCTCAAAGAGATCCCAGCACCCGGTTAGCATTCGGCTACCGAAAACAACAATCCACACCAGCCGGCTGTTCGTTAAGCCGAAAATCGCGTTGGCGTAGCGCGCGCGGCGTATACACAGTCGGAAAAAGATCGGCAGTCAGTCAAGTAGCCGTCAAGCTGCCGGCGCGCTGCTTCTTTTTCACGCGCGAAAGAAACCGTACGTATATATATATTTTCCTAGGCGGAGGAGGGGGGGGGATGAGAGCGGACCGGCAGAGCGCACACCGTCTTTTACTACTTTTACTAGCAACCGCGACGAAACGGGGTTGCGGGCCATCGGAGGCGAAAATAACGCCGAAGAGCTTACCGTGCAACGGTGCCACGGGTTATTAATACTCGAATTTCCCTACTCTTCATTCACCGACACGCAGTGTCGATTTTCTTCTCTGCGCGCGCTCTCGCGGCTAAGCTATTACGAAATTGTCGTTTTACGAGGAGGTAAAGAGAGGGCGGAGTGAACGCTTGTGATTAGGGATGATTCATTTCTATTTCTTTTTTATGACTGAATTGGTCTGGTTTACTGGGAGGTTTATAGTGCTGGTTTATAGTTTTGGGTTGGGATTGAAAAATAAAGGAATGGAGTTTGAAAGTTTTTTTTTTTGATCTGGTCAAAAAGTTGGCGTAAATATTTTCGAGCTTGTTGTAAACAAACGAGGCATTTAGTATTAGTTACACTTTTTGTATTTATAATCAATAATATCGATTCTTAATTGATGAGGTGAGGAAATTGTATTTTTATGAAAAAGATTTATGGAACAACGTTGTAAATAATCTAAAACAATAAACAACAAACGTGAACAAATTTATGGGTCTTTTCGGTCGGCGACAATTTCAGAACTTTGTTGAACACAGAGAGAAGCATAAATAACTAAAACTATATATAGGAACCTAATTTAGATCTGGTAATAAGGGTAAAAAACTCTACGATTCTAATCTGAACTATTTATGAATACAAAAGCAGTATTGTTGAAAGCAGCATATAGCAACATTAGCAGTTATGAAAGCGGTTTCAAAAATAAATAATTCACCTTTAACATTTAATAACAAATGCACTATTTTATTTTCAAAATTAATTAAACATAAAGTTGTATAAAAATCAGCGGAAAAGAAAAACCAGCACATAGTCTTATACGCGTCTTACCATGCTCGGTACTTTCTACTGAACCCTATAAAACCAGTACCAATTAATCGCCATCAAACACGTTATTTAAATTATCCAAGCAGCCTCCAAAATCATAATAAATTCCAACTTTCAATCAACCACACCAAACCAAAAAAACTCACCAACCCACCCAAAAATCCCTCCCAACCGATCCCCCCACCCCAAAAAACCAAAACAAAATCCCCACACCCAAAAACCTTAAAAAATTCCCTCACGCGTTAATGACCGTACACGCCCGGTGAAACTCGCACACGCGTAAAAAGCAACCAAAAGAAACGATCCCCACATAACAGGCCGATCGAGAGAATCCCGGCTCTCTCGAAGAGAGAGAGATAAAGAAAGCGTGAGTGCATACAAGCCAGCACTGCCCAAAAGAGAGTACGCACTCGGGAGGAGTGGGAAAAGGTGGTGTAGAGTCGAGAAGCGAGAGAAAAAGAGAGAGAGAGAGAGAGAGAGAGCGAGTGTGTGTGTGAGCGGCACGCGCAGAAATACGTTATTTTCGTCGGCACAAATACCCGCTGGCCGCGGAGTCGTCGTCGTCGGTCCGTCAGCCGCCGCCGCAGCCGGAGAAACCTGAAGGCGCGCAGCGCAGCAGCCGAGTGCGTCCGTCGCCGGCGACGTGCAGTCGCGACCGAACAACACCGACCGAATCTCTTTTCACTCTCTCTCTTCACGTTCGAACGACCGATTTTTATTTGAGCCGAGTTCCACCGTTTTTTCTTTGCCGCGCGATGCGTTTTCGGCACAGTGCGACGATCTGGAAACTGAAGTAAGGAAAGTGTGTTGCGAAAGGAAGATATATCAAAGTTTTTTGATTTTTCAAAATTGAACTTGGAAGAGGAAGGGATAAATTTGGAGCAAAGCGAGAAACGTGCCAAGAGATACACAAGTCACTCCGCTACTAGTCGTGCTCATAAAAAGTGCAAAGGTTCCCGAACGCTCGAGAGCTCAGACACCGGCCATAAGGAGGCAGAAGTGAAGGTACATAACCCAGGTGAAAACACCGATCCGCAGTGCGAAATCGTTGACACCAGTCTCTCCTTTCCTCATTTTTTCCTCTCTCTCTCTCTTTCCAACCCGGGTAGACTCGTTTGGCCATAAGCCGGTCGGCCGGCGCACGTCGATGGATCGGACGCGTGTGCGGGCTGCCGGCTCTCTTTGCTGCTGCTAATTCCGTCGGGATCATGTCCGTGCATTTGAACTTTCGAAGAGGGAGGAGGGCCCCGCGAGGGAAGCCGAAATAGCCGGCGAGCGGGCGCGCCTGTTTAACCCGAAGTTTTCACGAACCTACGAGGCCGACTTACGTAATTTCGCGGGCGCAACTCGGGGTAAAAAGTACAGTGCGAACGAGAGGCGCCACGCGGATCTTGAAGGGATGGGTGACGGGAGGAGTGGCGATGGTTTGGTATAGAGTGAGTTTGACGCGGAGGCTTTTGGATGCGTGTGTATGGAGGTTGTTTTTAGAATTGTTGGGGGGAGTTTGTGGGATTTTTGGGAAAGTGAGCCTGCTGATGGAGTGGTAGAGGAGTGGGAGTTTTCTTGAGGTTCTTTTGTTCATTGATTGTATTATAGTTGGTGTTGGACGATCAGTGAGCGTTTTGGTCGATTGTGTAATTTTAGGAGTGATTAAATAATTAGAAAGTCATTAAGTCGTTGAGTTCGGTGAGTCAGTTGGGGAATTAGAATTGAAGTAGTGTATGGTTGTGGGTGTGGAAGCTTTGTTCTGTTAACTGTAGTGAAAAAATATTTCTTTGTTTAAAATTTTGTTTTTGAAAGAGTTTAAATTAAGGTTAAGAACGTAAAATAGAAAAAGTTAGAGCCTTTTGTCAGCACTTACCACTTTAGCTCGTTTTTTTTTGTCGGTTACTAAAAGTCAGGGTTACATTTTATTGTTCTTTTTGAGGCGTAACAATAGCAGCTCAAATGTAAAACGGCCGACCTAGTGCCAATCTACTAAAATATCCTTTGCAGAATCGGTAGTTCGGTTCAATGTACAAAAATATTGCTATTTCTCGAACGCTTTTACCATTTTAGTAAGATGACGAAATCACGGCGCCGAGCAGATGTAAAATTAAGTTTTTAATAAAACAATGAATCATTTTTTTGAGAAATAAATCATACCAATTACAATAGTAATTTAATCAGTAACTAGGAAGTCGTTAACTCTGAGTTATTTTAGTATTACTTCTTTTTATTTAGTAATTAAATTAACTTTTATTATTATCTAGTACCTGACAAATTGTGAAAAAAGACTATTTTATTTTACAAAATAATTTTTTTTCAACAAAAACTTTCAATTATAATACAGAAAACAAAATAAATAATAATGTAATTTTATAATATAGAAAAGCTAAATAATCAATAAGATTTTTTTGGAAATTGTTTGTACTGTATCATTACCGTAACGTTACCTAGTCGTACGAGTTTGAGAAAATAATACAAATTATTTTTACAAATAACTAGATTTATTTCAAATTTTCCTATTATACACGAATAGATCATTCATCATTCTCAGGGTTTAAATAGGTTAATTACTTAGAGACTTTTTTAAGACATATTATTTTAAAACTGTATTTTAAAAGCTATTTATAATAAGTGGCAGTGAATATAAAAATAATATAACACAAGTAGACTCATATTTTTATTTTATGATGTGTGAGGGTTTAAACTCAATATTTATCTAATTAAAAAATTGAGTAGTATTTAAAAAAAACATGTTGATAGGAAATAGGAAATATCAAATAAAACGTTCCCAAAGATTATGAGTAGTTTTATACAATCATATTACTTATCTTACTTAGCTTATATCATAAAACACAAATGAAGGTCTATTGAAAATTTTCTATAAGTCTATCTAAAAAATTGATCAAGAATTACAGCTCTACATCAAAAACAAGTTAAAATCAATTTCCTTATTCAACGAAGCAGAAAAAAATTCAGTTTAACATCATCCAGAAAAAATGTCAAATTCTCTAAAGATAAGAATTTTCCGAAAATGATGAATGATATGTTGACGATAGAATCGACTTAAAAACCCTCAAAAACTATAAACAACACAAAAAACAAAATTCATCAAAACTCTAAAAACACTAAACAAAAAAAATCCCCAATAACCAAAACACCTCAAACCTAACCCACAATCACACTCAGGTAGACAACCCGTTAACTCATGTTTGGGAAACCCGACCGTCCGCGCAGCCACTCCACCAGTCCCCCCCTGAGTTCCCGGTTTGGCCGAGCGAGCGATCCGGGCCAGGAGTGCGTACACCGGCTCGGTAGATACTCGGCTTGAATTTCTCGCTCCAGATAGTCGCGCATTCTCGAATCTGAATTTATCTGGATTTATTTGCACGATATTTTGGAGCCCTGCCAGCGACAGGCTTTCACGCGCGCATAGTGCGTTTCGCTGTCGCACGCGCGTCTCCGCGTCTCGGAAACAACGCGCGGAAGCGATGAAGAAATTGGAAGAAGGAGCGGCTCGTGAATCTTTCGTGGCTCTTTTGCAAGCCGACTGGAGCTCGGCCGGGTAATATTCAAAATAAAGCGGAGAGATATTGCGGTGCTAATGGAAATGGCTTTCGTTACGCGAATTTGATACTGTCGCGCGTGAAAGAATTATGCTGGTTTGGTTTTGCTGTTTTTTCTTTGGGGGTGGTGTGGGATTATGAGGAATTTGGGGATTCGCTGGAATGAAATATAGTTTTGTTTTATTTGCGGGGTGGGCGTTGCGAATTGTTGAGATATATTAATGAATAAACTCTTTGGGACGGTCCAGTGGTTATTTTTAGAGGTTTAAATATAATAACGGTGGAAATGGAATTTTGACAATTTCACAATAAAAATTTAGGAAAGTTTTGATTTACATATAT
This sequence comes from Eupelmus urozonus, assembly GCA_900480035.1. Taxonomy (NCBI): domain Eukaryota; kingdom Metazoa; phylum Arthropoda; class Insecta; order Hymenoptera; family Eupelmidae; genus Eupelmus; species Eupelmus urozonus. Next base: position 16,612 of record UELX01002105.1, read on the forward strand.
TGGTTAAGTTCGGGATTGGACTATTCAATTATATTTTCTAATAAATTTTAAATAATGAAAGAATTAGAAAACGAGGTTAAAATAATTTGCGTCTAGTCGATTTTCACACTCTATGTCTGAACAGAGTATATATCAGTGTAACATTGAAAAATAGCTTTGGTCATTTTAGAAAATATTAGAGTTCATTAATTTTCTTCAATTTTCATTTACGTACATTTTAAGTCAGCAAATTTTTGTTGAGCTCATATCTTTCTTTAGAAGTTCTAATTATCAAATTATTAACTTCTAACTCTCTTCTGTAATTATGGGTTCTTAGAGCTCTGGACCAAAGCTTCTTTAATACATAAATTTAAATGCTTTACTTTGCTTACAGCTGGCAAACACAGCTTCTAACACCAGAAGACTAAACTCATTATAAGATTTTAACACAAGACGCTGTGGATCTGAACCTTTAAACGCTTGATATTTGAATGAAAACACTGCACCAATTACTAATTTTGCGTTGATTTGAAACAAACGTTAAAATTGACAAGTGCATCCATAATATACAGATAATGAGAGAACAATTTCTAACCCTAAACATAATCCATAATAAAGAGATTTCTTTAATAAATTATCACCAACTTAAAATAAACCTTTAAATCAGACAACGTTCGGTCAAACAATCATAAAATCCATCACCCCCAACATCTTCCCAGCACAAATCGCCTCACCCGACCTATTAATACCATCTCCGATCAGACCCCACTAATTACCTATACACTCATCCCGGCACACTCTTCGCGTTCCCGGCGCACATAATATGTAGGTACACAACTGCGGCGCGCGCGCGTGCGCCCGCACGAGGACAAGGAACAGGCGTCCCTGTGCGATTGCACAATTGTCGGATTCCATTAACCGAATTATAATGGAGCTGGGTGCTCGCCGCGACGGCGGCAGCAGCAGGTGTGATTGCGCCCCTCTCGTCGTCATTTGACGAATCAGGCCGTCTATTTTCGCGTCGCCAAGGGAGCGTGCGTGCGGTTCTAGGTGTATACGTGAGCGCGCTGGGCTGTGGGCTTCGTGCGTTTGCCGAGAGCGAGAGAGAGCACGTCCGCAAGGCGGCCGTCGATCGTTCTGTCAGCGACTGCTCGAAGAGCGAGATGGAGAGAGTTGGGCAGGGGAGAGGATGAGGGAGAGAGAATGAAGGAGGAAGAGGGATATTGTATCGAGAAGAGTGGCTGGGGGAGACAGAGTAGAGGAGCAAGAAAAAGGTGCTGTGTAAGAGACGGCGTGCGATTTAATTTGGTCGCTACAACCTTCGCTTAGGCTGAAAAATAAAGCTTTGTTGAAGGGAGGGGTGTCATGTTTTTGTTAAATATGTTTTAGAAAAATTGAAATTTTTTTTTCGTTAGAAGAATAGTGATATTGAAGAGATTTTTAAAGTCTAAAAATTTGAAATGGCTTTCCACGCTTGTTCAAAATGATGCACTTTCGAAAATGAAGAACATAAACGGTATTTTTTCCAAAGATACGACTTGCTATGTTACCCGCTCATTTGGCCCACTACTATATAGTTCAAATAGTACAAAAATAAATAAAATTTTTTTTGCTTTAGAAAAATTTTTTTTAACTACAAAAACTTGTTGAAGTAAAAAACAAAACATTTACTATCTTAAACTATTGTGTTAATAAATATAGGTACATCATCAATCAAATAGTATCTAATTAGAGTCAATACATTCTACTATCATGTCTACAATTAGATTCATCGTATCAAAATTATTTTATAGCAGTTGTTATAGAGAAGGAAGTCTGAAAATACATTGTACCGGATGCATCGGAAAATAAGTCTTGTAGTCTACCGCATTCTCACAAGTAATAAATATGCAATTCGAGCAGTAAATATTTCAATCAACTTTGTTAATGTATTTGCTTAAAAAATAATATAATCTTTTTATTGTTTATTGTTAAAAAATATCCACATGAAAATTTCTCAATAAATTTATATAAATGTAGATTAAATTGATTAAATTAAATTTTATCTATACTTGAAACAACATTGACAACTTGAACATTTCACATATATTTTCCATGCATACTTTAACCCTCAGGTTCGATGAATTGATTTATCAATACAAGTGCAGTTATTGTATTTCTGAAATTATTCAATAGTCTATCACAAACCGTAGTAGTTTTTAGATAAATATTTTGTGTTCTTGAGTACCAATCGAAAAATTTTAATCAGGAAGAGAAGAATTATTTTCGCGATGTCATTCGTTTTTCCGTTCATAATCTATCAATACAAGACAATATTTGTTTTTATGCTAAGTAATAGTGTATAGTAGTAAGAAGTAGTTTATTTTTATGTGCAATAATTAATTAATTAATGAACTTAAACAAAGTATTAGTAAAAATCTTATTATACGATCTGAATATTCATATACCGCATTCCAATTTGATCTATAAAACTCTTACAATATTATTGAGATCGTAACACAGAGACAATATCTAATTAACGAGCTGCTAACTATAGTTGTGAATTATCACATGTCGCACGTACGCGTATTCTGTTAGTGATTCAGTGAGTCAAAATAGACGAGCAGAACCACTATTCTCGAGCTTCAATGCTCAAAACAGTGAGCTTTTTTCGTTATTTTTACGAGGATGACCGGGCATACTCGACAAGGATAGAAGGCGGGTCAAAAAAAAAGGAAACGATACCCCCGGTGACAAGGACAGTCCCATTGTCGGACTCGTGCCAAAAACCACGCCTATCTCTCTTCTTTTTGTCTAGCTCTCTCTTTTTCTCAATAAGATGTGTCGATATCGATCTATTGATAAACCAATTAATCATCGTGATTTGTTTGTGTGTGTGTACATTAGGTGGAGGGGTCAAGGCGGAGGAGGGGCAGATCATCGAGTTAATCCAAGCGCCCGTCGAAGCCGCCACGATGCAGGCCTCGAGCAGTAGCGACAAGTACTTCTCGAGCGAGAGGACGGCGGGCGATGGTGGCCTGTCCAACACTCAGACAATGACCAAGACAACCTCGTCAATGATGGAGTCATCCACGACGCACACTTCCATGAAGAAGGAGTACATTACGACGACGAACTCGTCGACGCTCTCCAGTTGTCCGGCTCATCCGCCCTCGAATTTGTGCGTGAAAAAGACATCACAGAGTCACGAGCACTCTAGTGCTTACAATGGAGCACCGCCAGTCGTCCAGGTTAGATAAAAAAATTTTTTTATAATAATTTTATTTTTAAGAATAGGGGAAATTTTATTGAAATCATTAGGGTCTGAAGTTATTATATTAAAATTGATTAAAGATCTAAATAAATTTTGATTTAAAAATATATTTTTTATTAAATTTTTACTCATTACTTTTATTTCACAAAATACAATAAGCTTTTTGTTTCGATAGGAAACATTAAAACAAGAAAATATAATTAACGTTATTTATTGTGAATTTTATTAATTTTTTATATTAATTAAAACATTTATATAAGTTTTTTTATTTATTATGAAAATTTAGTACTAAAAACAAATTTATAATTTTTAATAAAAGTCTGATTGATATAATTATATAGTACTTTTAAACTCAAAAAAAATTTTATAAATTTTTTATTAAAATTTTTATATTAGCTGATATATTTAAAACTTTCATTATTTATTATGGAAGTTTAGTAGTAGAAAAAAATTTACAATATTTGGTAAAATTGTTTGATTGTTATAATTATAATTAATTAATTATAATTAATTAATTAAAATAAACTTATTTGGGATGTAATAGTTTAACTTAGTATTTTGAATACACCATTAAAAATAGAATAATTAGGTCTTAAATATATTCAATACTTAAAGAGAAAATAATTGTCCTAATTTAAAACAGTCCCAAAAGATTGAAGAGTTCGAACGAATTGTGCAAGATGCACCAGGTGAAATCCGCCAAGAAAAGACGGTCATTGTTACTCAAGACACAGGGGGTACAAGGCAAAAAGAATGCAAGCATCAAGTTCAAGTGCAAAAACCATGTAGAAAACAAACTGCTCCTCGATTTACATCACCTGTCACTGGAATGATTGTTGATCAAGGATCGGACATTGTTCTTGAAGGAATTGTCGATGGTAATTACATATTAAGTTTATATCACTATATTTGCTATTTAAAAAACTTTGCATTATTTGTGTTTGACGAATATTAATTTCTTATTATTTTCATGTACAAATCGATCAACGTAGTTTATATTTTGAAAAACGTTTATTCTTTTATTTGATTTTTTTAATGTAATTAATAATAAGTAATTAAAATCATTAAAGCTTTGTCGAATCAGATTTTTTATTACGTTATTTACTATAAAATAATAGAAAATTTTATTCTAAAATAAATAATATTTTGCGTAGGATTCCCTCAACCTGTAATTACATGGACAAAAAATGGGCAAGAATTGACAACAAAGAATGGTATAAAAATTAGTTACGATCACAATCATGTAAAACTAGAAATAAGAGATGTCAAGGTCAAGGATGCTGGTCGATACACTTGCACAGCTCGAAACGAAATGGGGAATGCAAGTAGTACCGCAGATTTGGTTGTAAAAAGTAATAACTAATAATTTCTAGAGATTCTTATTTTTACTTAATTAACATTTTTAAACTAATTCATTTTTTCTCAAAACAGAAACTATCTTCCCACCTGTATTTGGCAGAAGACTTCAAGCTCAAGTAGTAAAAAAAGGTGAAAGAGTAATTATGGAAGTTGAAATCACTGGCACACCTGAACCTTCTGTTACGTGGTATAAAGATGACGAACCTCTCATTGAACCGGAGTATAGAATGAAGAAGCAAGGAAATTGCTACCTTTTGCTAATTGATAAAGGTATGCTATAATTACCAGTAATATTGTTATAAGAAATAAATAAATTATTATAACGAAAAATACATTTTTAGCGGAGAAGGAACACGCAGGAAAGTATATGGTTCGAGCAACTAATGCTGGTGGAGAAGCACAAAGCATTGCCGATTTTGCAGTATTTGAACCAACACCTGATACTATGATAGAAATGCATAAAACTTTGGTTTATGAAAATGTTGCAGATAAAAATGCAAAGAAAGTGAGTAAAAATATTTATATCAATTTTTTGAGATACCTAAATTTATTATTGATAGAAACATATTCTTTTACATATAAATGTAAAAATCTATTTTCTAATAATTACTTAAATAATAGCCTTGCTGCGGTCAACCAACTGAGATACCAGGCGCGAATCTTACTACGGAACAAATTACAACAACAATGATTCAGCCAAGCGCTGCAATTAAAACTCCATTCCCTCCAACATCCTCATCCTCCACAATTCGAACCATTAAATCTGAAACCTCTGAAGAACATCAAAAAGCTTCACGTACAGAAATGATATCTTCTTCTATTGAGTCTCACAAGAGCGAAACAAAATCTGAACAAAAATTCCATATGAAGCTTGAACACAAACCAGCACCGTTTGATGCTACAAAGAGAGAAGAGAAAACAGAAACTAGAGAATCAACGATCGGTGATCAAAACATTATTGATCAAAAGTCCGAATTAATTGAAAATGAGAATATAGAAACATCTACTATGGCACGTAAAGATGCTTTGAGCTTCTTTGAGTCAATGTCAAAAGGTAGCGACAGTTTCCCTAAAGGACCGAAGGAAATGATAAAATTAAGAGACGAAGACGATGGAACTGGTCCTGGATGTGATGTTAGAGTCGATCAGTTAACGAAAAATTATGAGCGTTCAACTAAATTTGAAGAGGCTTCTCGTGAAGTACCTAAACCTGATATAAAAGCTGGCAAGAAAGCAGTGCAAGATATTTTTAATAAATTTGAAAAAGGTTCAGATTCACGTGGTGTAGATAATACCCTATTTGATTTTCCTTATGAAGAACATAAATTAGCACCACTGCAATGCACTCGTACAATTTTGGAAGATGTCACAGCATCTGGTTCGCCTATTCATGGAACATTAACTATTTCAAAATTAGCAGCACAATCGGAGAGCGCAGAAGCTATGTTAAAAGGATTCAATCTTGTGCCTGAACCGCCTCCGGAAATTGGATATGCGCCAAAACCTGAAGAACTAACGAAGAAACGTCCAGATGTTTCAGCAAAAGCAAGACAATTACAGGAATCTATTGAAAAAGGTTACTCTCCAGTTGATGCTCCAATTGGAGGTGTGAAAATTTTCCCGTCTCCAGCGCCAAAAGTACAACCAAAAACTCCTGAAAAAATACCTTCACGACCACTTTCCATTCCACCGCCTTTTGAACTTGGTAAGAGTGAAGTTATTGAAGATACGTGTATTAAGAAGAGCATTCAAGAAAAGAAAGAATACGATGGCTATTCTTCATCCACATCAACTGACGCACTAACAATGGAAAAATCTTGGGCTCATAAGAGTGCAGATTCAAGCAAAAAATCATGGCCGCCACAGCAACATGATGCTACTACAACGACATTTTCGGATAAGAAGGAATGGAATCTCCCAGAACAAAATTATAAGGTTTCTTCATCAGAATCTAAACAAGAAGTTGAGTTGAAGCCAGAATATCGGTGTACTCAAACCACTATTGAATCTTCAAGTTCTTTAGAAAAGAAATCATTTGGATCAAAAGAAATTCATGTAACAGAAAAGAAGACTGAGCCTCCACCTTCTCCACCGAAACCTAAGCCAATCATTTATAATGCTGAAACTATTAAAGTAGATCATACAGTTAATACTATTGAAGAAAAATCTGTCACAGAAAAATATTTATCAGAATGTGATGTTCATAAAACGGAAACTACAGAGAAAAAGTATGAAGCGTCTAAGAAACTGGCAGCGAGACCATGGCCTGATGGCAGTGATCTTAGGGCTCCTGCGTTAGTCAAGAGCGTATCAGATTATTCAAAGCCTACTGTTAAACTTTATCACCAAGCCCCTCCACCGATCTTACAACCTGGATCTCCACCTGAAATTGGTTTTGCACCAGGACCATTCGTTCCAGACAAAAGCGAGGTTAAACCAGTACCTGCTCCGGTACAATCGAAAAAGACTGAAGAATACATTTCTAGAGAATACAAAGTAAGCACACCTTCGGCCCAGCCTCAAAGTTCAAGCAAATATTCTAGAAGTTCATTTTATAGTGAAAGTGACTATGAATCAGAAATTGATAATACATTAAAATCAAAGTTGCGCTCTTATGAGAGCGACAGTGAACAACGCACAAGTGGATACAGGAGAGTTCAAGCTCCTGTTCCTTCACATACTTGCAGACCAAGGTCTACAGAGCCTGAACCACTTCCACCATCTCAGTTTGAAATTCCATCATCAAATTTAACAGGACCTGCAAGACCAGTTGTAACTCCCGATATTAGCGAGTCATCAATCAAGAAGTCATCAATGCAGTACGAAAAAGATTCGCGACAGTATCAGCAAAGAAGTAGCCAAAGTCAACAATATGGAAGTCTGCCCAAACCTGGTTCACCACCAGTATACGTACAACCAACAAAACCAGTAGCAAAACCCTTCAAACCTGAGTCGCCAAAATTCAAACCAAAAACTTTCCAGCAAGAAAGTGGGTACATGGCTGATACTGAAGAACAACAAAAATCATTTTCACAATCTTGTTCTTCATACTCTGAAATGAAATCTAGTTTTATGGAAAGTAAGAGTTATAGTAGCAGTTCTCAACAAAAAAAAGACAGTTCCTCATCTTCTTTTTCACAAACTCAATCCTACTCCAGTTTACCTAAAACCGATATGCAAAGAACTTCTTATGTGGAGAAAATAGTTGAGAAGACACCGCAATCGCGATTTAGGCCTGCTCCTGCAAAGGTTCGAATAAAAAGAACGTCGTGTGCTAGTTTTGTGTCAATGTTTTGTTTTAATAATCAGTAGATTTAAAATAAAAACATATTCATAGTTGTTTATCTAATTATTAACAATATTTATTTCATTCATTTAATTAAATAATTTACTTTGATTGTTTGCTGCTTAATGGAAACTAAAAGTAGCTATTTAATTAATTGTTTCACAAAATAGGCAAATGCTAGAAACAAGGTGACTTTATTTATTAAATGTCAACAGTCTTGAAATGACCTAATTCAAATGCTAGATAATGTATAAGCGCTAATTGGATTTTTTTTAATTAACAGGAATTGCTATTTTAATTATTTTTATCATTTCTAATAATATTTGTCATGCACTTAATATTTTTTTGTAATAATATACCATACAAAGAAGAAAATTAATCTTTTTTCTTTCTATTTTCAGGATAACCTTTATTCAACACAAAGCTCATCGAGATTTACTAAGGGTGAGTTCCGTGAAAGTGATTATGAAAGTGATTATGATACTAGTAGGGTATCATCACTATGGAAACCGCAAACTTCAACTCAAACCTTATCGGATGCGAAATCATCATCATCCTCAGTCAAATCAGTTAAATCATCCTTTTCTGGTTCAGGTTCGTTCAAATCTCGCACCAAACGTTATTTCTTCTTCTAAGGTGAATGTCCCAGCAACTTGATAAATAATGAATTTAATTAAGATGCAAATGCATATGTATTTTTAATGGTAATCTACACAAATTATTCACAATTAAGAATGTATATTTTTGTAATTTATAAAAATTACACTAAGAATATACCCTGTCATATAAAAATAAAATATAATATAAATAATAAAATGTAATGTGCAAGAACTTGGGACATTTTCCGTGTACTTCAATGTCTGTACAGCTCGCTTGATACTCTTTACTCAAAAGTTTATTTTCCAGCTTAAGAATATTAGTGCAATTGAACAATTTGCTCTTTTTAGTGCTCACTGCCACCTTTTCCTGCTTCGACTCTCTTCTTCGCTTCTTTCCTCTATTCTTCCCTCTAATTGCTTACTTGTTGAGTCTCTTATACAGGTAGATTAATCGTTGTGTCGCTTGCTTGCTTGCGTTATTATGGCTTTCAAATTTCTATGCAATATCTGTCTCAGACTCTTTCACACTTTGCGCTCATAACCATCTATATGTGAGCTCATCGTGCCTATTCTACTTTTCTATCACTCATCATATCACCTATCATTCGTCAGAAAACCCCTTTGTTCTAAATAGGAAAGCCAGCACCGCCTCCTTCGTCATTTGCTGAAACAACGAAGGAGTCAGTCACAAAGAGAGAAACTGTAAAAGAAGAAAGACCTAGACCAAAATCCGTGCTTCTCCCGGGTTCTCCACCGGAAATTGCTTACGCTCCACCAAGACAGTCATATTACGAGGGCCACACTAGCATACCTTATCCGAATGCCGTAGGTACAGAGACCAAAAAAACTGTCCGAATGGACGAGTCCACGGAAAATACGAGGAGAATAGTCACGGTAGAGCAGACAAGTCGTGTCATCAAATTTGGCGAAAGCCAAACACAGCACGATATACAGCAGCAGCAGCAACAGTCCTCTAGTTCCGTCGGTGGCCATCAACAAAAGAAAAGTTCCTACAGCGTACCGACTCCAAAGAAGTTTGTGCAAGGTCACTTCCGCGAATCCGATTATGAAAGTGATGCTGATACAAGTAGAATACGCGCTAAATGGGCACCCAGTGAAAGTGAAACAGAAGAGCCACGATACAGAAAAGTTCAACCCCCGAAGCTTAAGACCTCTAGGTCACCAATAATTACAATGCCACCAAGCGAATCTGAGGCAGAGAGGTCTGAGAGTGAAAGACGATCCACTTTCATGGAGACGACAAGAAGTCGTCAGGTAGCAGAAGATCGTGATCTCAAACCGGGTTCACCGCCGGAGTTCGCGTATGCACCCACTCAAGAGTTCAAGAAATCCGCGAATCGTAAGGCGATTTAGGCGATTTTCTCTTTCTATTTTAATGTGACACAAGCATCTGAAAATCCGTTTTCAAATGTATCTCATTTTTTTCATATTTTTAAAACAATATTATTCATGCTTTATTCATCGTTGTAATTAAAAATCTTTAGGCCAATGGTGATGGGAAGCTAAATTTTTAGAAAATTTTATTATATATAAAAATACTTTTTTACGCGATTATTTAAAAAAATTTTTTTAAGCTTTAAGAAAATTTAACAAAAATCTTTTTTAACGTTGGTTAAAAAAATTGATATATTTCGCGTAATCTACAATTCGCAGACGTGGCCTCCAAGCACATAAGTGATATGACAAGCAGCTTCAAATCAAAAACAGAAAAATTCTCGAGCGAAATACAGTCCGATTTAAAGAAACGAAGTAAGCCAATTCTAAAGCGCTCGACGTCCACAGATGCCGGAAGTGCCACCGATGGTGGAGATGATCCTAGAACTTATAGGGAAGAATCCAGAGTCGCACAATATGGTAACATAGTCAACTTTTAAATTTGTCTGCAAGAATCGTTTAATCGTTTGCAGATCAATTTCTATAAGAATATTTTTTACTTCTTAAATCAATTTCAACAATTAAAACTGATTAATTAATTTTTATTTAATTTTGTATCGGTTTTAATGTATTGATACATTTTTATAGTAAATTTTTTTCATTCTATTTTTTTTAATTTTTTTAAGCTACTTTTTTATTAAGTAATTTTTATTTTGCAGTATAAATGCAGATAGATATATATGAATCGTATCTGAAATAGAATAATCACTATTTATACTAACATACAAATTAAATATACTTGGAAACTTATGTCCTGGCATTTGATACTGCTAATTTAAATCATCAAGAAGAAGTACACTTCATTACAAAACATACATTCAGTTTAAAAAGACAATATACATATGTATTTTCGTTTTTGGTACAATGACATGAAATTCTATTTTCAGTATCCGACTCATTTATGTCTCTGCAAAATAAGCACACATTTTTGCTTTTTGAATTTTAAATTTTAAACATTATAAAAAAATTCCCCCTCTTTCTTCTAAAATCTATTTTGAGTCTCCTGAAAATTTGGTCCCCGATCAAAGTCTCATAGGTCAAATGCAACTTTGATCTTTTGAAATTCATCGCAAAAGGTGCTGTCGCACGCCAGCTCGTTGTCCTCAATTCTCTTGTCACAAAAACGATAGAAAAAAAAAACAGAAAAATATTCTTCGCGTCTATCCAGGCACGAAGCAAATCGATCCAGACACGGGTCTGATCTACTTCAAGTACGATTTCGGCTACGAGTTCGGCATCGTTCTGCCGGGCGAGGGCAAGCGCACAGTGAGCAGCAGCAACCAGAGTTACAAGGGCCATCGCAAGCCCGGCGACATCGAGGTGCCCATCATCCACGAGTTCACGTCCTCGTCGAGCAAAGAGAATGGCTTTGCGTCCAAGCCGAGGGAGCCGACGAGCACGGCTCAGAACTGTCACACCTTCCCGCGAAAGTCGGCCACAAAGTTCGGCAAGACCGTCAAGTGGGAGCCGACCTCCGAGAGCGAGTACTCGGAGGCCGAGGACATTAGAGGTGGTAGCAATCGCAAAATGTCGGCACCGCCGAGCTTACTGATACCGAATTCACCGTCGCCCAGGTGGGATCCGACCTCACCGAGTCCGGGCTCGCTCAGTCCAAGCCTGCCAAGTCTCAGTCCGAGATACGGAGGTGGACCGCCGAGCAACGTCGATTCGACGCCAGGTACCGCTCGATAAACACGATCGACGTTGATGAATATGCCAGTGGGAATTTAGCTATATACCAAAATAAGCCAGTATTAAAAACGATTTTACGATTCTGTTAATCTAACGATTCAAAAGAACAATGGATCTTAAAAATTAAAAAATAATAGTTATTTTCAATTAAAGATTCAGATTTTTTGACCGGGTGTATGCAAAGTTTAATTTTGTGCACAATTAAAAATACATTCATAATCGTTCCCATTATATATAAAAATATTGTTCGTTACACAGATGAGAAAGTCATTTAAATCTTGAGTAGACTTTCGCATTTGAGCGAAACAAAAAATAATTATTACGTGATTATTCTAATTGACTGGTTTACATCAAAATATATTTACTACAGTTTTACAATCAAGATGATCTGAATAATCTTTAACCTATAGATGATTAAATAATTTATTTTTAATGGAAATAGCTTGTAAATAAAAAATAATATTATATGCAAAGTACATTATATTTATACAATAATCTTATTTTTACACTTTACCAACTGGTTTGATAATAGTTTAAATAAAACATTGCATAAAATGTAAATAAATCGAATTTAATACTGGCTTGAATTTTTGAAAAGAAGAATAATATTATAATTATTATAAAAAATATTATTAAATAATTATGCAGTTTATAATAACAGTTATTTTTAATAGGACATTTATTTGTACTTATTATAGTTTAATCAACGATTCCGTGTTTATTGAGTACCTACAACTCTAATGAATTTATTCGATGATCTTTAATATTGTGCACATCCGTCATATCCGCTTGTTTGGCTTCCCCATTTTTTTGGACACATGCACACACACACGTCCTCCACAGGCTACTTTATGTTTTCTCCACGAATTCCTACAAATTTTTAGTTGTTTTATCTCTTGCTTCGATCCACTACTGGTAAAGAAAGGCGAATTTTATTTCATATATTTCTGTATCATGTCATAAATTCATTTTCATCTTTCATTGCCAGAGCACATGCACGTCACCCTCATTTCCAGAGATGATATCCATTTATTTTTATCCTCGCTATATTATATTGTGTATTATGGTATTTGGTAACTTTGTCAATGTTTATATCTATGTAGTAGCTGATAGTAATTCTATAGCATATTTTAATTAATTATAACACGGCTAACAACAATGGATTCATATTGCAGGTTCGCCCTGGTCTGCTACTAATGGCGAACGAATAATTCCGGTGGCCACAGAAGTCGTCAAGCCCTATATTGAGATCCTGCCAAAGAAAGCGCCATTATTTATAACGGTATTATATATAATCTAATCAAGTTAATTTTTATTTACTTAATTTAAAATAGTGAAGTAACGATGTTTTTGAAATTTATGTTATTATAATTTCCCCAATTTTCAATTTTGTTCATTGTCATATTCGTTTTCTCAGTAAATCTTTTTAAACTTATTATATTTGATATAATTGATCATGCTAATAAAATCCGCTTTTTGAACGTGATTTGCATGTAATTTTAATGCTTATGCAAATACTTATAATAATTTTTAATCTTAAATATTCGCTAGAATAAAATATTAATATGATCGTCAGTTAAAATATCAGTTAAAAAATCGAATTTTTGAGGATAAAATATGAGAAGATTTAATGTAAATAAAAAAATATAATTTGAATAATTTAAAAATACGTAGAATGTCTCAATTAATCTACAAGTTTCTATAAAAATAAATTCTAATTAAAAATAGCTTTTTAAAATTGATAGTAAACTGTCTATTTCAAAGCAGCGCGAAAAAGATTTGTTTTAGTTAATTAGAAGATCCACATTGCACAAAATTGGCAAATCACATTGCTTAATTGGAACGACTTATTTTATCTTTAACAGCCTCTGAGAGACATAGCAGTGGTGAGCGGGCAAACGGCACGATTCGAATGCATCGTGCAAGCTGAACCACAGCCAAACATTCTATGGTCTAAGGATGGCAGGATCGTCGAAAATTCGTTCAATTACGATGTTTACTATCGAAATGGAGTCTGCCGTCTCACCTTACCTCGAACTACTCCAGGTTGGTACAATTTTTATTATGCAACATATAGTTATCTTTGTTCGATTTAAAACCTTTAAATTCTCTGGAAATTTAAGAATTTTATTTTTTGAAAAATAATTCTAAAAGTAAAGAATAGTTTGTTAATCATAAAATAAATTCTTTTTGGCGACCTCTTGGAAATTTTAGAAATGTATCAGGTTTATACACAAATAGACAAAATTTTGGACATCAATGTTTCGGATAACATATTATCAGCAATAAACTTGCAAAGCATTTCCGAAGTCTTCAAAATACCAGCCAGACGTCCCTAGACATCAATTTCATTCCACGCGAGTTGCCAATTTATTTAACAAAATACATTCGCAGCTTCGCATGGAAATAGTAAAAGCCAATGAGCCTCTTTACTGACCCCGATTTGTCGAATTTTCAGACGACGCTGGCACGTACGCCTGCACAGCGACGAACGGCCTGGGATCGACCGTGACATCGGCGACCTTGCAGGTGCCAGGTAATAGACGCTCGGTTTACGGGATTAACTAATGCACGCCAATCATAGAGAAGGGTGGAGGTACAATCTCGCAATTTACTAAAACAGACACAAAACCAAAGACGCGGTGGTGGTAACAATGGTGGTGGTATCTTGTCTGGAGATAAACTAATGAAAAAAAGGGAGAGAATAAAAAGCAAACCACATCGCAAGAGAATGAATGAATTTTCGCGACATCGCGCTTCTAATGATTATTTTTTTCTCTTTTTTTTTTTGTAATTGACGATAGTCGAGGCGATGAGTGCAATTAAACTTGATGAATCACTTGGACAAATAGATGCGGAAATAGAGGAGGAAACGAGGGAGATGGGACGATTTTCGAGACGGATATTAGGTAATTAGTTGGTAGAGAGAATCGTATTAATTTGCATCGCACGGTCGCTTATAATTATGTGAACTCGCCGGAGTGTACAAGTGCCAAGTCAATAATTTCCGCCTAAGCATTTCCATGAATTATAATTTTTTTTTTCTCTTTTTTGCGACATATTAGGCGAGAGAACAATGTTTTTTTTCTAGTCAGAGGCACGCACGCTTATAATACGTACTATTGTTTTGTTTCTTGTTTTAATGAGCATCGAAATGAAGCTTGACGCGAAATTAACGAATCCGAAATGACGAGAGATTTTAACCAGTGCATAATAATTGTAAGTTTTAATGATATTATGAAATAAAGAGATTTTTATTCCGACACAAAGGAGTTTCGCTAATTTTACTTGTTTTTGACATTAATTTTTAGACGATCATTAATTTTTTTTTGCATTAATATTATTTTACTCATATGATGAATAATCATCATCTAGTCATCCAAATCAGAGCACACGACTTTATATGATCGATCAAAGCTTTCACACGACTTGAAGTTCCTCAACGGTTGTTGCAGACTCTTTAACCCGAAACGCGAAGTCTCTGCCGATTGCATTTCTCGATCGGACAATTTCTTTTCTACCGCCGAATCTCTGCTCTATAATATAGCCTACGATCTTTTATTTTCGTTGTACGTCGCGTTATTTTGGAGAGCGAGTCGCTAAGTTGTCGTGGAAAGACGCGATAGCTCTCCACTCCTCTCCGGAATTTATTATTAGAATATTGTGTGTGCATCGCGACACACGCTCTATTCATCGGGCGTTTTCGGGGATTCAGCGGCCCGCGAATTTTCTTTTTATTTTTGTCGAAAGTTCGTTTTGGTTCGAGAATGACGAGGGGAAAAATGGATAATCAACGATCGCAGAGTTAACATGTGAAGGGACGAGAACTCAGTGTACAACTTCAATGCTGAAGTTTAATGGTTTATAAGTTATTACTTTTATTGTTCTTTGGAAGCTTGCGCAAAGGGATTCCAATTTGATTATTACTCTTAAAGTATTTGCACGCGAGAAAAATTTTAATGTAAAGAGACAGTGAGTTGTTGGAGGAGGAAAAAATTTTTAATATTACGAATGAAGAGAATGCTACTATGATATTATTATGTTGATTAATAGATGTTGTAATCGTCACGATTATGAATAATTTTAATTGTTTATCAACGTCACAAGATTACGGCTATGTAAATAAATGTGTGCTTTCTCTGCAATCTGTGGCATCTTTATTTCTTATCACTTCCTATCAATATCCTAGTGACAGCAAAGAATATTCAATAACTTTACATTATTCAAAGATTTATAAATTATTGTTAGGAAAAAAATTATAGTACATAATAACTAAAATATTTAATTTAAATAATTAAATAATTAGATTATTCTTTGCTGACATGCAATTCTTTCTTTCAAAAATAAAAATGGACTTAATTATTAAAATATAAATATTTCTCCTAGCTTTAATAAAAGATACTAAAAATTTTGTTGTCAAATTAGATATTACAAATACTTTAAAAAGTACATCATTTAAAAAATTAATAATAGATTATTTCCGAAATCTGTAATCTTTATATTTGGAATGCAAATTTATGTCATTAAAACTGTATACAAAATGAAAAGCTTATATCAAACTACTGCACTTTAAATAAAGAAGAAAAATCATCTTCCATCAAAAATATTCTTTTCTTGATGTAAATACAGCATGGCGGATCTCAGCTACTTTCTTCTTTCCGGTATCTCAATTTATAATAAAAAGGTAAAGTAACTGTTGCAAAATGTAGATATTTAACATGGATTCAACACTAACGGAATTATGCTATATATTCAATCAATGCATGCTTTCTAAAGCTATACAGCTATAAGATGTTGTAAATAAATATTAATATTTGTACAAGGCAAATAATATTATAATAACGCTTTTTAAAGGACTAACAAATAAGTTTATTAATCCAATTTATATTGATCAATATTTTTAATACATTTAATTAACTGTTAATTTTTAGTTTCAAAAAGTCTTGCATATTTTTTGAATTGTTTTATTTTGCATTTATTATATTTAAGTTAGTGATCCTTTGAAGGTTATGCGACACACGACATCAGTTCATTGATAAGAAGAATTTTAAATATAACTGAAACATAATGCGTTATCGGTTCAAAAATATATAAAACGCTTTTAAAAATTTTCAAAACAGTAAAAAATTCGATTTCACGCTCGAAAATCTAGCAACGGTCGGGAACGATAGATGACGACAGGCCTATTCAAAAATAGATCGCAATGTAATCTTGGAATATACGAAGGAAAGTATGACTTGGCGACCTAAAAATACATCTTGAGAATAATGAGCCCTTAGTTTTATTGGGATATTTTATGAGAGATTACGTGTATAGGTACATTTTTATGGATTTGACAAAATCCAATATACGATTTTAGAAATACTTTCTTATTGGAGAACGTAATTATAGGTATAGTTAGTTTCTTTTATTACAGTAAATTACCATGTTTAAGAAATTAAATCTGTAATTAATATTAAATTATTACTTGTATAATTTAAAACTTTTCATAAAGATGATAAAAATTACGGACAATAGCAATTATGAAATCATCTTTTTTAAACCCGGTGAGCGCAATTTAATTTCTAAAGCCTATATTGCGTGAGCATAATATATCATATTTCCTCACTACTGAGGGGACGTGGAACTTTGCTCACTGTTAAGAAAATATGGAATTCTTCACATGCAAAATATACTTACGTAATCGAATTTCTCTCAAATTATTAGGAAAAATAGTATTTGCAACTCCTGTGATTTGCATATTTGTCAAAATCGACTTGTGTGGGAATCATCTGTTATTATTATGCTCTTTTATTGATTGTTTAGAACTTCAGAATGAAATAAATTTATTTAAAATCTATTATATTAAGAATGCCGTCTATGTTAAAATTTCAAAAGAATTCAGAAACATTTAATTTACTTCGGTAGTCTACAAAAAAGAATTTGAACTTTTAAATTTCAATTTTTATACTCTTACTAGAAAAATTAGCACGCTACGCGCGCCTCGTACTTTGATTGTTGCCAAATTTTATACGTAACCTATGCAAAATTCTTCTGTTTTTATTATCGATATATATATTAAAGATTGGAGAATCGATATTAAACTCGATCGGCGAGATATCGCACGGAGTTTTTATATATAATTGATTGACTAGAGAGATTAGCGCGCTACGCGCGCCTCATAATTGTTGGTAGATTTTATACGTAACCTATGCAAACTTCTACTGTTTTTATTATCGATATGTATTAAAGATTCGAGAATCGATATTAAAGTCGAGATTCGGCTAGATATCGCACGAGATTTTTATATAAAACTAAAGGATAAGCGCGCTACGGGCGCCTCGTAATTTGTTGATAGGTTATTTTAAAATCTAAACTAAACTTCGTCTGTTTCTCAAGCTGTCGATCGAGTCAAGTTCGAGATATCTCGCAATTTCGATTGAAATCGTCCAACGATAATCTCGAATGGGATT
>UELX01002106.1:0-34663 GCA_900480035.1 Eupelmus urozonus
ACGAGAGCAGAGTGGCGCAGTGGAAGCGTGCTGGGCCCATAACCCAGAGGTCCGTGGATCGAAACCACGCTCTGCTAGTGTGATTTTTTTTTTATTCAATAAATTTAATTTTTACATTATTTAATGCATTTTACTTATAAAAATTTTATATTTTAAAAAAAAATTAGTGTTTTTTAAATAAAATTAATTGATTATTTTATTATCGGTGTTCTCGAAACAAAGAAAACTTAAGCATTGTTTTATTTCAAAATTAATTATTAATTTGTACAATAAAGCATGCAATCATACGTTTCGCATTTTTTCGAATTAGTAAATCGAAACTAACGAATTCGCTTAATTGCTTTCCGCTGAATGAAATTCAGTTATCTTAATTACTTTGGTCGGTAACCACTATAGTCATCATTGACTCTCAGAACGTGTGGAACTTAACGATATTTTCCATTTTCTAGTTAAAGAAACTGTTCAAATAATTAGAAACTTTGTGGCGAATTTATAAATAAAATTTAATTGTAATTGGAAATATTTATTAATAGACAGTATATAAAAATAATAATATCTGCTTCTAAAACAAGTTTTTTTCAAATTTCTTCACTAATAGAAACGCAAGAAAAAGTTCACTATTGTAATATTTATTTATTCCTCATTTTAATAGTCTGAAAAGTTTCTTGACTTTTCTTCGCTTACACAAAATGTAATTAAGGTATCTGGAAGCTGTCAGTGAAAATAAATACTGAATGCCGAACGAACAAATATTTTCCAAACATTTCTCAGCTTCTGTCCTCTAGATCAAAGAAAACTGTATTCCCTGAATTTGCAATTCTAATGTCAAACATCGCTCACAGATAGATTCCCTTTGTAAAATCCGGGCGCGATCGTGTAGTGTCTCAGTTTCCGTTAAAAACTCTCCTTTGAGGCTCTGGAAAAAACATTTGCATGGCTAAGGGGATTTCACACTTCTTGCATATCCCGAGTAAAACGATAGCCGACAATTTTAGAATCTTAATTACGAAAATTTAACTTTTCTCCAAATAATCTTAATTTCAAGCTTTTTGTCTAATTTAATTTAAGCATTTTTATGTTTGACTTATAAAAATATACACTTGAAAAATAATATATCTTCGAAATAATGACAATGTTTTTGTAATACTTTTAATGTAATTTGCGTTATTTATATAATGTTCAATTTTAGAATAATGGATATTGACTTTTGACCGATTGAATAACCGATAATTACATTATATTTCCGCGAATTCATAATATTGTTTGTACAAATAATCAGTAATTTTCCTTCCTAAAAGCAGGCCGAGCTATTTCGAAACAGATCAATATCGTGCTTTCATCTTCAGCAAATAGTATAAAACCCGAAGTATTGCTTAAATTTATTTAAAATATCTCGCACTCAAGAAAATTTAGACGCGTTAATCTAGTTTGCGAGCGTGATAAAACTAAATGAAATAAAATTGGAGAGTAAATTTCAATTTCCAACTTGCAAGCTCTAAAAGCTCCTAAAAATATACATAGGTAAAAAGGAAAGAAATAAAACGAAAAAGGAGATCGAACAGAAGCAGCGAGAAGCGTACAAATGAAATTCATCCTATATCTCTCTCGAAGTTTGCCTGTCCACAAAATTAAAACAGAGCCCGTTTATGAGCTCTGGGCGGGCGCTTGAGCGCGCAAAGCTCTCTCTCTCTCTCCTCTCGGCGCGCGGTGAAAATGATCAGTTGTAATAACTTTGGCCGCAAGCTCGCGCCCGGCGCTTCACGTCAACGCGCTCTCTCTCGCATAGCTACACACACAGAGAGCTTGCAGCACGCATGAATATTCATGCGTTTCGCGGCGGCGGCGACGACCCTGGGCTGATGCTGCACGCTGGGCGAAGGAAAATAGTTGGCGAGAGTGAGCTGACGAGCGGCGGCAGGGCACTTGAAATAATTAATCAGAGCGGCTGCATGCGAGGACACGCGACTGCTCGTTACCCGATACGTGTACGCGAAGAAGACACACGAGGGGCCGGCCCGGGCTAACCAGTCCGCGGCCCCGAGGATTTTCACTTTTCAACTTTACGGATTTTCAATTCCGCATGGAACAGTGCTCCTAGTAGCACTGGGTTTTCGGGTTATGGGACTACTCGAGGCGCAATTGAATTTCCCGGCTTTCCGGCTGTTTTCGACTTGCAGATGAGCGTACATGGCTTTTACCCAAAATTTATAACTTTCTTTTTGTCTTAACTAAAGTTTTTTTTTAATTATCTCTTTCATTAGAATTTTATGATTTCTTGTCAAACTAATTTCCAAAATATAATTTCAGCCATGAATATATAAGCAGCGTTCTAATTACAACATGAAAAATAAATAAAAATAGTCTTATTGCAAGCAGATGTCGGCATCATTGAAATTGTAATAGTCCAGCTGATTCGAGAGTAGAAAAGCCCAAATCCGTGCGTATAAAAAATAGCGGTCATAATGTTAATATAAATGACGGCACTTGTAAACTTGTGCCCCCTCGCACGCGTGATCCCAGCTTCGGCAAACAAATCGCGCGCAATAAAAGTTAACCGACTGCCATAAAAGTGAGCGAAAATCCCAAGCTCCCAGCGTGAAAGATCGCAGAGGCGAAACACGGTTCGCGCATCGCTTACACGCTCTACTCGCATATGTACACGTGACAGCTAGGCGAGAGCGAGTAACGTAGAGGGAGAAAGAAAGAGACGTAACACAGTAAGCAGTGCGCGCGGTATACCCACCTCTCGAGTCTAGAAAAGCCGTGGCGAGATTAGCCAGGTCGAAGAAGGACAGGAGCAGCGGCAGGAGGAGAGCTAGTCGCCAGCAGTAGCAGCAGCAGCCGGCGGCGGCGTCCCATCTCATGTTTGTTATTCCGAATGAGCCGCCAGGCAGCAGCAGCTCTTTCTCTCTCTCTCTCACTCGTGTGTGTAGTCCAGCTGTGGGTAGTTGCTCCCCTCTTTCCTCTTCCTCACGTCTCTCTCATATTTCTTCTCTCGTCGCTCTGCTGCTGCAGCATCCCCCGCGGCCGGAGAGAGCCAGCGAGAACTGCGGGGGTTGACACGCGCGCAGCGCAGCGCCGGCACAGCCTCGAGAGCCGACGACGACGAGGGTGCTTATCACCTGCCCAGATAACACCTGCAACACAAACACAGTCCAAGCTTAGCTCCCTGCTTCTATATATATATATATATGCACGTGTGCGAGAAGCGCGTGCTCTCACTCTTTCGCGTTAATTAACCGAGAGCCCGAGCGTGTACCAGCTCTCGGATGTGGTGGATAGATAAAGAGAGACGACGACGCGTAGCAGGCTTCTTTGGGGTTGAAGATGCGGCCGTGGTAGTCGGCTTTTCCGCACGTTTATTCCGCCTTATGCGAGCTATGCGCGGAGCGCGAGCGCGCTTTTTTTTCAAGAAGAAACGAGGAATGCGCGCACATGCTTCGGGCATTGTTTCCTACGCTTTTGTGCGCCCGTATTTTTGGGAATTTTTACGAGTCTTCGCGAGTTTAAGAGGGTGGCAAATGCGTGTAACCGAGTGCATTGTCTGAGCACTCGGATCTTGGAATAATTATTTTTTTTTACCTTCGCTGTGAAAATAAAAAGTGTTTTATCTTAATGAGGGAAATATCAAACGATGTTTTTACGAATGTAATATCTAATTTCGGAATATTATTTCTTTTTTATAACTTTACTTTATTTTATTTCTTATGCACAAAAGCAACAATTTCAACAAATTAAACACGAAACAATTAAACATGAAAATGCTAGCAGCTGTTATCTTTGTTACGAGTAAAGTGCTTTTTTGTAAAACAAATTTATATTTTCAAGAAGATTTCTATTATAAACAATTTTTAACTAATATATATCCAACAAAACAGCAGTAACTATTTATTCCGCATTTTATACTTTTAACGATCTCATTTGGTTAAAGAACGCAAAAATGTCATGCAAAGCATGCGGATACATGAAAATGTTTCTTTAAAAAATGTAAACGGAGCTCCGCTAGGGTAATTTCAGAATTTTAGGAGAGCATAAATATTTATCGTTTGGTGTTTAGAATCAGATTTACGCGTCGTTTGCTTCACGGTATAATAATAGAAGTGAAACGTTAAAGTTAAAACGTTATGTTTACACTAATAATAATTTTCTCGCGGTAATATTCATTTCCCGAATTTCAAATTAAATTTATGTGTACTTGTGATAATTTTGGCTGTAACCTCTTACTAAAGCAAATGAATTCATTCATCAATAAGTCAGTTCTACTTTCCTGATTATCTAAGGTGTGTATAATGAAAGAGTATACCTTCCCTTTGTCCGGATTTCGCTAATGCAGTTATAAAGGTACCATTAAACATTTATTCATTATCCTGAATGTAATTCTACTTTATATTAAATAAAAGTATAAAGAAAGAAATAAATAAATTCATAACAAATGGTAATTCTGAAACAGGAGTTTGCAATAACATGTATCAAGAAATTAATGCTACTCGTAAAACCAGCCACCTAAAAAAAAACTTAAATATAGCGCAAGTAAATACTAGTCTCTATTTTATTTATCCTCCATAGCTAATGGATCCCAATTAAAATTTCGAAGACTCTTAGCGTCTCGAAGATTCCTTTTCTCCGCAATGCTCATGGCATATTCGCGCGAACGACTTCAGCCTTATACTCACGCAGAGGAGAGAGACAGAGCGCGCCATTAACGCGGCTTAATAATTTTCAGAGCGGCAAGCGCATCCATATTTGCCGATACTGCGCGGCTCACGTCGGTCGAGCGCTCGTGTTCGTAAAATGCCAAGTTGCCCTCGTAAAGTGGCTTGCGCGGCTGCATAACGATTGTGGGCAACTTTTGCGGCCCGCAGCTTTACGCCCGTGCGCGCGCGCGTCTCTCTCTCTTTTTTTAAGTGCTACACGTGTACGTATAGAGCAGCGAGTCGCGTGCGCGCGCGACTTTATAATTGCCGCTTGGCCTTTGGAGAGGGCTCGAGAATCGTAAATGCGCTTTTCCCTTTATGGATTTCCTCGCGACGCTCGAATGAGAAATGCAAATGGGCGATGCTGCGCGGATGCGATGCTCGAGGATGGTTAATGATATAGTGTTTCGCTCTCTCGACGTTTCAGTTGGCAAAGGGCATAAAGTGGACTTTCCGCGCGCGCTGTGTATGTTTTTTAGAGATGTTTTCATTCGTTTTTCAAATGTTTGTCGAAAGTTTGCTTCTGTAAAAAATATAACGAAATTCGCTCTTATGCGCGCGCGCAAGCTTTTACTGCGCTCCGCCATGCGGCCAATATTTATGCAATCGTTAACGTTGTTGACAATTTTTAAAAAAGAACGCAAACGAAATATAAACAAACGTTGTACGTATGGGTGCTTAAGTCTATTTTTCTCAAAATTGAGTTTATACTATTTTACGAAAATAGAGGTATTGTAGAATTTTTTATAAGGTTCAAATATAATCTTCTAAAATAATGAAATCATGAAAAACGGATGCATTTAGTTATCTCGGGAAGTCATAGGTATACGAGAGATGTACCAAAATCAAATAATAGAGTGGTTAAAATAAAATATGCTTTTACAAATTACTAATATTCCTTTATAACAGTTACTTATGACTTTAGTGTCAAATGCTGTTCGGTTTCGACTCGTATTCTCCGAAATGAAACGTATGTTTTTAAACGTTAAAAATATAAAAAATGAACCAGTTTTCTTGGAAAACCACAGATATAAAGTATGAAAATTCTGGCTTCGAATTATTTTACCGAAAATATAAATATACATTTAATTTCCGTAAAATTAAAACTCAACAAATGCTACAATAAATTTCAAAAAATGTCAATAAAAGTTAAATAAATAAGACTTATTCGGGTATTTATTGATTAATGAAATGTCTCACATGTATATTATTGAAAAAAACCTTGATATGTACTTCATTATTAACAAAACCATTAAATCTCTAGAGCTAGAATTTTCAAGGGAGATGACACTATTTTCTATCCTAAAACTATAGCAACCCCCATAAATAATTCATGCGTGCGATAAAAAAAGTCGAGCCCCCCGGCCTGCCGATGCGGCATCTTCCATTAAAAGTTCGGCCTAAACTAGTTAAAGAAGTAGAGGGCGCATGCAGGCATCGAGAGAGGGCCGGAAAATCCCGGAAAAATCAAATGTCACGCGAGTTTTCCAACACGGCTCAAAGGCTCTCACTCTCACTCGAGGCGAAACTATCAGCGAGTATAACAAAGGATCAAAGACGGACCCAAGAAGCGCGAGAGGTCCTCTCTCTCTCTCTCCAGCCTCAGCCCCCCGTATATAGCTGTCGACGATATCCCCGGAAATCCCGGGCGCTTTCGTCGCTCGGGCTGCTATCAGCCCCGCAAACTTGCCGGGGTCCCCGGCGTTTAGAGAAACAGGTCACGGCCAGCTTTACCCTGGGCTTTAAAAAGTTTAGGCCGGCAGAACAGGTTAGGATTCCCGGGGGATATAATCAGGCCGCTCTTTTTATTCGCCACGGCCGGAACGCGCGCGCACGCGGTATTACCAACTTCCGTGCTCCTCTTCTTCTTTTTTTTTTCACCGACTTTATGTATACAGTCCATCTCTTCCGGCCGCCCCCTTCCTTTCTCTCTCCAGCTCTACGCGCTCGCATTGCAAATAAGCTCGACCACTGCCAGCGTGATACATAATCCGGGCCGCACCTTTGCCTCTGTGATATTTTACTCTTTAGACTGTACTTTTTTCTTTCTTCTCTTTTTTTTATGCTCGCGTAGTAGCGCTGAGCGCTCTTTCTCTCGACGCTCTTAGCTCTCCTTTTTAGTGCTTCCTCTCTCTCTTTCTCTCCTGAGCGCGAAAGCGCGGGCTGAGTGATGCTGGCCTACTTGGCTACGAGACTGGAATTTTTGTGGGTTATCGCGCGCGAGCGCGAGCAAGGGGTGAGCTTTCTTCCCAGGGAGGTGAAAGACTGAGCGGGAGGAGTAATTTTTTAGATTCGAGCTCTAATTCACCTCTCTCGGTCTATTTCTTACTTCTGCCCTCGTTGCACGTAATTAAGCTGATAGCGCACGTGGCTCTGAGTGCTTCTCGCAGTTTTTATATATGCGTATCAAGTAATTGATTGTAACGAATTACTACGTTAAGATCTCTGGAAATTAGCAAAATTATACTTATAATTTTATTTCAATCAAAAATATCTGATTCGATTTGTTAAAAATAAGACATTTCTTCTCTTGTTTAAAAAAGTTAAAATTCTTCGTTTATTTAAGAATAATTGTTCCAAATACGTTGAAAATAAATAAAGACTCAAAATAAATATATAAGTTGCATGCATGCTGTGTCTTTCTCATTTATGAAGCAAAACCCCGAAAAAGCTCGTCGTTACTATATATTAAATTTTAAAGAAAAAAGTAAACTTTCAATTAGAAATCTATTTATCTGGGCCGCGGGCGCGGAAAATTGATGATTTCCTCGATGAACCGTAAAATTCGTCCGCTACGTGATTAGGATCGGCGAGCGGCGGCGGGTGCTGCGCGAGACTAGCCGTCGACGGGGGGTTTTGTCGAATTTTCATCGCGACGAGCCTTATCTTTTAATTTATCTGACCGGACGAATGAGGGAGAGAGAGAGAGAGAGGACGCTTTTGACAGAGAGCCGGACCAATCCGGAAGATAACAGAAATCCGGGCGCTCATATCTTCCTGTCCCTCTCCCACGTTGAAAAGGGTGAGTAGGAGGTGCGCGCATAGGTCGCGTAATTCAGTCGAGATTAAAGACGCCGGCGAAAAAGCAGGAAGAAGGAGCGCCGGCGAGCCGGCTCAATGGGGGACGCGCTCGTTTTCTAGCGCTCGCGTACGCGCTCGGATGGCAACTGACGACGAGCATCAATGAAAAGTGGAGACTGAGAGGAAGAGCATAAGAGGCAAAAGTGAAAGGACTGTGGGGCGGTTTTTTCCTTTTATTCCTTCTGGCTAAGTACGATCCAATTTTTCTGTCAAACGTTTTTTTTCTCGGCAAATATGTGGGAAGAATAGTACGTTTGAGGAGGTGATTTAGTGATTAATCTCGATTTTAAAAATGAAATTTTGTCTTAAATTTTTAAACTGTCTCGTATTAGAATGCAATAATTAGACGCATGAAAAGAAAATCGAAAAATTTGAAAAGGAAGAGGACACTTAAAATAAAAGGTGGGAAGAGGTAAACGGAGCCGAAAAGGAGCTAGGAAAGAAAAGAGTGTATACAGAGGTAGGCTAAAAAAGAAATTAAAAGGAAAAGGTCGGCAACGTAAATACAACGAAGCTAGAGAGGGTAGGAGGTGGAGGGCAGGCTGCAGAAAAGAAAAGACAAAGAGAGGGCAGTAAGTGGATAAAAAGGCGAAGAACGAGCGGGCGAATAAGAAAAGTTGGCGAGTTTAAGAGTATACGCAGACAGAGCCGTTCTGTATCTGTCTGTGTGTGTGTGTGTGTATAAAGAAGAGTACCGAAGCAGATAATTTTAGCGGCAATTACCGAATCCAATCGGGAGTTGAATAGACGAAAACGACCTTAGACGCGCGGCCTGCTGAGAAGAGAAGAGTAGGTTTGGGAGAGCGGCAAAGAAGAAGCCCCCGAAAGACGAACAAGACAGTGGTTCGCCGAATTAGACGCGATTCGGCCGGCTTCAATGGGGACTCGCGGAGTCGTGCGCGCAAAAGGAAAATTCGAGCGACGTTCCTAGCTGCTGACGCGCGCGCTATACAGAAACTTCCTCCTTGTGTCGCGTCCGCCGGAGGTAAAGAAAGCGCAAGCAAGGAAGAACTACCTCGGCCCCTTTTTTTGCCTCAAAGCTAGAGTTGCATGACGACGACAGCAATGGATTGGCTTTTCGACTTGGGAAACGGAGGGCTCATATCTTTTTTGCGCTTGTTAAGGATAATTGCTTGCTCTTCTTGCTTCTGAGGTTTTCCTCGGCTCTGGCTATAGAAACATACAGGTGGCTTGGAACTTTAGCGTTTATAAAAAATATTGCTTTGGATTAATCCTTCATTCTGTGATCTATTAAGTAAAATTACAAAACTTTTTTGCGCGATTTCTAAAATAACTCATAAACTGATTATTTACGCATTTATTCCCAAACTTTCCATCTGACTTCTGCGTACATTAGTTCTTTTGACACTAATAAGTAGAGGCTTAAGGGTGCCAAGAAAAATTATTAAATAATATTCGCCACCCGCCAAGTGTATCACCAAAAACTTCTCTCCCACAATCCCCGGCACGCGACCCCCCCGCGTGATACCCTCAAAGCTCCAAGCGGCAGAAAGAAAAAGCGCCGCGTAAATCGTCGTAAATAGACGCACGAGGCTTCTTTATAAGGCGGAGCATCGAGGCGCTAAGCTGTTTTCCACTCTTCCGCCTCCGCGCGAACACGAAAGATTACTTAAGGAGATTTTTTTCTGCCCGAGCTCGAACAAAAAAAAATCAAGTGCCATAAATTCGCGGCCGCGGCGCGATATGCCGAGCGCGTATTACGCCGCTTTCCCTCTTGAAATTCCTGAGCGCCAGCTCTTCCCCTAGACTTTGGCAACCGTAGACAAGCCGTGAATCATTGCGCGGCTTCTCGCTCGGAGACGTCGCGCGCGCGCAACAAACTCGCCGCCCCCTCCGCAGCATTTTTACAGCCGATATATGCATATAGCGCTCTAGTATCGCGCGGCTTCTACGAGACGACGGCAATATGGGAGCTATTTTTCTTGAGAGCTTAAGGCAATTTTGTCATCCTGGAATCGTTGCGCTTCGGGCTCTGAGATTTATCATAAAAGCGCCGCGGCGCTGGTTTTTATGTTTCTCGGGCTGTTGGCTTTTACTTATGGTTTAGAGTGAAATTAAAATTTTTGAGCGGGGTGATGCGTCATATGTAACAAGGTAGACGAAAGGAACTTTAGAGTATATTTCGTTTAGAATAAAATAAGAAAACAGTACGTTTTTTAGCTGTTAATTTTGTATTTACTCAATGGGTTATATTAAGGCGAAAAATGAATTTTATGCTTATTCATATTTGAAAGATATTCTTATTTTATTTGTTGCAGATGAAATTGACAATGAAATATTGAGAGTCAAGCTCTAAAAATGTAAAAAAGTAGATCCTCCAAACTAGACGTCCGTCGAAGTTGGGAGAGGCGTTCGCAAATTGCTCTGTCAAACATGTATTGGCAGAGTAAATTGATCGCGCTTTTTCCTTCGTGCATCTGGTCTCTCGGTCTTCGGTCTGAATTCGGAATGGGATTCGAAGGGATCTCCGAGGGCCAGGGCACAGAAGAAGACGAAGGAGGCCAAGCAGCCACCGATCCTTACGTGGGAAACCGCGATCGGTAAGTACGCTTTTGATTAGCGATTGTAGTTAATTGAATGTCTAACCTCGAAAAAGTAATGATATTTCATTAACGCGAATACTGCAATAGTTCAAAATTACCAAATTTATCTATTATACCTATGAGGTAATTTTCAAGGTAAAAATTGTTTAATTATATTTAATAATTTGATAAACAACTTTGTAAATCATAAAGATTCATAAATTACTAGTTTCAGGTATTTAAAAATTATAGATTCAGTATTTTATGTATGAGAAATTTGTACTGACGTATTCGCATTTAAAAGCCAAGGCGATAAAGTAAAGCAAAAATAAAAAATGACTCCGCGACCGATAAATAATTGATTTTACGTAGCAAAACGCCCAGCGAGAAAAATTCATCGTCCCCTAAATTTCTTAGCCGCACAGCGCTCCAAGCGCATTTTTGCACCCTAGGTGGGCCGCCCGCTCGAACCGCCTTCTAATTAATCGTAATTTTGTTTGGTGAATATACACACTTCGCGCTCCGCCTCGTTGTCAAGCCGTAATTAATTTTCTTAGAAAAATACCATTACGAAATTTATGGTAATAAAAGCTCGTCGTCTTATACAAATCACCGAGTGCATAAGAGCAGTGACATTAATTTCCTCTCCAAACTCCTCTTAACTCGCGAGCAGAAAAAAAAGGAAGGAAGAAGTAGACGATAAATCCTTCGGAGTGTGTATCATAGATTCCCCCCTTAAGCATTGTTAGATCTGCTGTATACAGAAAGAGAGTAGAAGGAACAAGCGTATCCAAAAGTCTAAAGTAATAAAACGCCTGGCGAAAGTCAATTGAAATATGAGTAAATATAAATCGAGAGAATCATCGGGAATGAATGGACTAGAAAACGCGCGCGCTCTTACAAAAGAGACGAGTATAGAAAAGGTGCACACACGAAGCAAAAAAAGGTGGGGAGTAGAAGGAATTGGCCGTATATAGGAGAGCGCGGAACAAAGGCCAGAGAGCCGTATGTCGTTTTGAGTCATCGAAAGGTCTTAGTATAGCCGACGCGGCTTCCACCGCTGCTATATATATGTATTAGCCATATAGAAGAGGCCACAGGTCTTTTTCTTGGAAAAAGAAGAGCGCAATCTCGCGGCATTACATCTCGCGGAGGCCAAACAATTCGGGAATATTTATGCTTTACCCCCGCCTGAATTATCGCTTGAGATTTGCGCGTAGCGGGCGGGGAAATCCTGAGGCTGGTTAGTCGCTTATTTTTCAACGGATTGGAGGTGGAATCGATGCACGCGGAGCGTTGTTTAAGTTTTTTGTTGTTTCGTTCACTTTGAGGAGGAGCGTGTTTGAAAATTTTACGGCTTTTTTTGTTTTAGCTTGAACTGTAGTCGTTGACCGAGTTCCATTTTTTCCAGCGCAATTTCCGCTTTTGCGAAATGAAACGTATTTTGTGACCTCGTAAACGAAAACTTCAATATTCAGGACAAATTGCATTCAACTTTTTAAATTTTCTTAAAAAGTTAAGATAATGTAATTTATTGATTAAATATAAGATCTTTATTTCAGCTCTATTCAAGCAGAAGTCTTTACATGTTTTAAGAATTTTTTAATATAGTAAGAAAATAAGAATGAAGCTAATTAGGATACATTGATTGTTCATCATTATTTGCAGAATGATCGAATTGAAAAGGAAAATTCAAGTACGTATAAATTTATTATTTTTGATTGCTAGTAATATAATATTATATTAATTGAATAAAACCAATAAACGCTAATGATTATGCTCGTCAAGAAAAAACGTTGAAAAAGGTAACTTTAAATAATTTCCCTCTAAATTAAGGATTTTTTCAAGCAGACTTATTCAGTTATCAGTCTAAGAGATTATTTGAATTCTTTTTAGTTGTAATGTTCCATTAAGAATTACGTAGTTAAATGGAAAAGATTGAAAAATGCTGGTCTTAAAGTTTGAAGAGCAAAATTTTCATTTATGTTTTGAAATGAGTGATGGTAATTCATTACATTTCTCTAATTTATTGGAGCAATTCATGCGATTCGCGCGGATGTTGCAAAGCTAAGGAGAAAAATTCACGGAGGAGAGCCAAGGTTCCTCATTTTTCAACGGATCGCGATGCGATCCGCGGAAAAGTGTCGGCATATTTCTTCGAGAATCTTCTTTAACGTTTAGTTTTGCAAAAGGCGCCTATTTGTACAAGACTACCTCAGAAGTTTTATTGGAGTCTTGATAAATGCATCCATCGGATGTACTTGGAAATTTTAAATATATCTTTTTTAATATTTAAAACTTAAGAAAATTTTGAACTAGGCTTTAAACTTTCTATCCGAACAAAGTTTGCAACTGGTAACTTTGGCAACATTATTAATTATTACCAAAAAATTGATAATCTTCATCAAATCACGTAGCCCCACCCTTAAAAGAATAACCTATAAAATCAAAAAGCAGCTTAGTTTGCCAACTTTTCGCAACCTCGATAACGCGTAATCTTCTTAAATTCGAATTTCGCTCTCTCGTTACGCGCCTGCATTCTCCCCTCGCACTCGCAACTTCCACCACTAGTGAGCGTAGAAGAATAAAAAAAAAACTAGAGAGAGCGAACGTGCAGCCGGGAAATCGTCACGTGGATCTCGAGAGCTATAGGAAGAGCGAGGGAGAGAGCGAGAGCTCCGGCCAGATTATCCGCGTGCACCGCAAAGCAAATAGCCGGCAGTAGTATAGGAGCTAGCCGCGCTCTACGAGCGGGAAAAACTTTGCGACTTTTTGCCGGAGCGCGCGCGAAGCCAGGCTAAAATTTCCTCATTTCGTTCCCTTTGCAGGCAAAAAAGTGCGAGTGGCGCGCAGCTGGCAGATTGCTATTCCGCCTCGTATCGACGAGTCGAAAGCACACGTATATATATATCCGTAAAGCGCCGAGAAAAAGCTCTCTCGCAAGCTCGCCGCGGTAATCAATCATTTATTATTCCGAGAGCTTTCTCTTTGGCTCGCACTTAGAGCGACAATTATGGCTCCATCTTGGTCTCTCCTTTGGCCTGATATTTATCGGCGACGTGCACCTTTTATCCCATTCATTCCGCGCACCTTTGAGCGCATTATCCAACTGGCATGGGATCCTCTTTTGAACGCGCCGCTAAGTTTCGCTGAGAGGCTCTATTTCAGGGCGCCTGGAGCTTGCAGATTTGGAGGCTCACCCGTGGAAAGCTGGGATGAGGAGCCGAGGCGCATCGCGATTAAAGAGAAAGCTATACTGGCATTAAAGGAGAATGATAATGCTGGATTATTAGATGGAATTCTTTTTTCTGAATTAGTGGATTCGAAAATGTCAAAAGAACATTATCGATACTGAATATAAAGAGAGCTTAATCCATTAAATTATGTTTAACCATGCATAATCGTTGAATGCCAAAACTAGTAATTACGCTTATTAATTAACTCTGAAATATAATTAATCTCATTCGCAAATGTCAAGGAAGAAAATTAACGAAAATTACCAGTCCTTGTCGGTGATAAAATGATAAAATAATTATTAATGACGGCAAAATCTAAAGCACGAAAATGTGCTTACGCGCTTGCGGAGCTTTATCTTAAAAAGGCTTTAAACAAAGAGAAAAGCGCTCGGGAGCGTGCGTTCGCAGAAGGGAGGAAGAATGGGTGACAAAGAGATAAAGTAGAGAGACGCGCGCAGGGAGCCGGAGAGAGGGGAAAAGTGGGTGGCAAAAAGATTCGAGTATAGTAGCTGCAGCGCGCGGATAGCCGTGGATCTCGGCTAATTGACGGAAAAACGCGCGACGATCTGGAAAAGCGGAAAACAATTGCCGAGATATGCGGGTGAGGAGCTAAGCGAGCCAAGGCAAGAGAATGGGGGATAAACGCGCGCGCTTTGCATCCTCCTCCTCCTGCTCGAGAGGAGAATCGAGAAGCGAGCGCCCGCGGGACTCAAAGGAGGTTGACTTGCCGGCTTGATGGGGTACAAAAAGAGAGTAAGGTGCGAGGAGGACAAAAAGCTGGAGTGTATCATACGGTAAAATGTAAGCGCGCGTGCTGCGACGATGAGATGCAGGCAAGCCGCGAGCGCGCGCCTCCACCTCCGGCTCGGCTCTAGCTCCGCGAGTGCTTCGGGAGACGGATTTTTATGCATGCACCGACGGCGTATTATGCATCTACTACATATCCGCGTATTTTTGTGCGTGAAAATTTCATGCGAATTCAAGGCGCTTATGAATTTTCAAACAGACGATGAAAAAGCTCTTGTACCTTCTGGAATGGAATGGTTTGTTTTTAATTTTCTGGAATAGTCGACTCGAATTTATTTCTTTTGAAAATGCATTTGAAATCATTCTTACAGTAAATTTGGACAGTTATGAAAATAAAAGAGCCGGGGACAGCTGCGATGTTAAAAAACGTATTAAAACGACAAAATTTGCGTTTCAAATTGCGCGAACAAGCGCGCATACACGCAGGCAAAAAAAGTTGCTTTCACTCGCGTGTAGGTAAATAAAACAAAGCCTTGCGTACGCGTATATACAGAAACTCAAGGAGTGGGCTCACGCTTGAGGAAGGAAATAAAATGCCGAGATGAGGGAGATGAAACCTGGCGTGCCGGCGCGATGCATCCGTGAAAAACGCTCGGTGAGCGAGAGCACGGAAATAAGGGCCGAGAGACGG
The DNA here is from genome assembly GCA_900480035.1 of Eupelmus urozonus. Lineage (NCBI taxonomy): Eukaryota > Metazoa > Arthropoda > Insecta > Hymenoptera > Eupelmidae > Eupelmus > Eupelmus urozonus. The sequence continues at coordinate 14,993 of UELX01002106.1, forward strand.
AAAACAAAAATGAAGGGATCTCCGAGGGAGGGGGAAGATAAAGACACGAAGGAAGAAGAGAAAGAAAAAGGAGAAAGGCTCTCCCTTGCGCGCGTAAGGCGGGGAGCGCGGTAAGTATACGAAAATTCAGGGAGAGAGGCGCAATCCCCGCGATATACGTATATCTGCTGTGGGGGTAATAATAAATCGAGGGCTCGCGCGCGTCTGCAAAAAGAAATCTTGCCGCTTGCGCGAGCGTATAAGCTTAACATATTTCAGCAGGTGCGGAGGAAAGCAGGCAAGTAAGCGCGTTATGGCGTGGCTTGATAGAGCGATTCCTCGATACGAATCTCAGCCATTGTTTAGGACAGTGCAGAGCGCACCGGAGAAAGAGAGAACCCCTTCGACGTAAATAAAACATGCGCCAAAGAGCGCGAGCAGCAGATGCCAGATAAATTTCGCGCCCCGCCGACTGTCATTAATTCCCCCGACGCTATACATATACGTAGATATCGCACGGCCTTTTCTCAAAAATCTTTTCTTCTATATGTATATACACTCCTCGAAGCCGCGTATGCAGAGACAAAAATCATTTTTCTCTCTATAGATGTTCTAGGCGAACGAAATACGCGTCCGTGTAAATTTTTATCTCGGGCGCGGAGAGCGAAGATCGTTGGAAATAAGGTTAGCTTCTTTTTAGCAAAAAGGAGCGCTCCGGAAGCGCCTCTGAGGGAATTAATTTCCGAGGATCAAGAATTTTGTTTGATGCAACGCAACAAGGATCTCATTATACAGCGCAGCGTCTCAGTCAAAGGAATAATTTACGTCTGCAACGACAAGGAATCCGCTTTAATTAGCTAGGAACATCGATAAAAGCAATCCCTTCGTAATTTTTAAAAAGCAATTCACGAATCTCAGAAAGGAAGCTATTAGGACCGACAAGATCAGCTGCGCTGCAAAATGCCCCAAATCACACGTTACATAGAAGAAAGGAAAGCAGCGACAGCCTCCCGAGCAAAAGACAAATAAATAATTCATGCATTTAGTATTCCCGAAATTCATAAGTCCCGCGCTGGCTGCCTGCGCGTATTACGCCCAAAAGGGGGAAGAGGAAAAATAGATTGGCCGCCGGGCCGGCCCGCTTGGCAATAAAAATTGCCGGAGCTGTAGTTGCTCCCCTCGATGCTCTAGCGCTCTTGCGCTAACAGATTTCCCCGACAGCCATTACGCGAGCAAAGGGAAAAGTCAACGAGGAGCAGCAGCTCGCCCCTGATAAAAAGAAAAAAAAAATCATATCGCCGCTGAATATTCATCATAGACGAGAGAAATGGCTCGGCGTAATCGACGTTTAGGGCCTGGGCGCAAACTCCAGTGTGTGTACGGGCTAGTTTGATCCGTGTGTCTACGAAATAATCGTTAAGGCCTAATCGCGCTGAGCCCCCGCAAGTCCCCCTGCATCTGCGCGCGTTATGTATTTCTAAGTATTGTATGATATTCAGCGCTCGTGCCGGGGCTTGGGCTGGGCTCTTCATTGCTAGTCTAGCGCCGCGCTGAATGACTTTCGAAAGTTTTGAAAGCAGCTTTTCATGTTTAATTAACCCTTAACCCTGTTTAACTTGGACCTACATGTGTACGGGGGAAATGGAACTTATAATGGCACTTGCTCGAGCTACTTTGTGCTGTTCTAATTGTTTGCAGCTTACTCCTATAATAATGGCTACTTTAAACTCTAGCCATCCGTTTTCCCTACTTTTTTCGTTTAATATTCAAATTTAGCGATATTTATAATTTTATAATAAATTTAACGCTCTTCTTTAAATCTAATCTGAAGCGCACAGTTGAAAATATTTCATATTTTGTAAATCTACAAAAACTTTTACGCAATCTAAATAAGGTAACACGTGCATTCAAAACACGTATTTCGTTTAACTTGTTTTCCTAAAAAAAGAAAAAAATCACGTGAAATTTTTAACCGCGGGTAATTCAACGTGCTCGTTAAAAAGAAATTCCTGGCTAGTTTTGAAAAATCCTCCATTTTAAAACTTCCAAAGCTTTGAAACAGCCAAACACAAACATAAAGCCAACCCACCGAAAGAAGAAAAGAACCAGCCGCTCAAAGAAGACAAGAGAACAGCCCCGCTCTGTTGTCGCATCGCGCTAATCCCATGATATCCATTACCAGAAAAACGTCGAACTTGCAGGCAGCACGACAAAAGCCCGAAATGCAGATGGGCCATGCGCGCAGTCGCGATATAACCATTGTATACATTTCCGCCTTTGGCGATCAATGGCTTAGCGTATCCTGGACACAGAGCGCGTATACTGTACCAGCGTCCACGCTCGATCATCGGCGCGTCGCTTGTCAGCTCTGCGGACAGAGCCCGCATAATTTGCCGCGGCGCAGTCAATAATTTTCGGCGAGGTATGTTTGGAAAAGCTCCGTGCGCATCTGCCAGCTTTTCATTTGCATCATAAGGCAAGTGGCGATCGAGCCTGTTGTAATGTAGGGCTGCGATTGTTTTTTTTTCTCGTCCTTGCCTCTCTCCTTCTATCGGAGTCTCTATTGAATAGCGGAGAGAGCGATTGTAATGGGCTCTCTTCATTGTCGAGCTGGATGGGACCCGAGGGGGATTTTGCTGGCGGGCTGCCGTCTGGGCTTTGATACGATGATCTAGTTACTGCCGCTGCGGATCGCCTTGCAACGCAGCGCGCGGATTAGAGGCGAATTACTGGATTAGAGGAGTATGCCGGCTGTATTTTGAAGGCGCGGAGAATAGCGCCACTTGCGCCTATTAATTTTCCATTGGACTTTCATGGCGTGAATTTAATTTGCTTTAGGATTATGGCTGATGCTTTTTTCTGACTTGTCTACCGGCGTTGATTCATTGAAGCTTTTTGCATTATTCAAATGACATAGTCAAAAATCTAATAGATAGCAGAAGCAATAAATATTTCATATTATTCTAAATAGCTTCTTATTTCAAATTTTTCATATTTAGTTATTTGCATCCAGTGGATGTCTACTCCTGCAAATCGCAACAATATTCTCGAATTTTTTGAAAAAAGCGATACCAAGAAAAATCTCTAAAAACGGCAATCGATTACCTCTTTCTAGTTATTTTTGCCAATCAGTTGGTGGTGGCTGATTTGAAATGTAGGAAAAACCTGGCGGTTGTGACTGGTCGCTTTAGACAAGCGAGAAATGCAGAGAGCGCCGAGTATTCGCGACTGTCGTTCCGAGATAATCCAATGGCGCGCGAGTCGCTTCGAATAATAAAGGACTCAATTTCGCATTAGTCCGGGAATCGCGCGCTGCAGGCGTGAAACTTTCAATAGCGCTGAAGCACGCCGAGCTGATTTCGACTCTTCATAATTAATCGAATTACTAGATTAGCCGCTCCCGTCAAGCGTGCAGAAATGTTATCTTGCGATTTTTGCCGTCGCGCGCCAAGCGCGCCATTCTCTGGAAATGGAAGTAACAATTGACGGCTGGGAAATGCCGGCGGCATTTATTTTTGGAATGGTGTTATAGCGGGAAGAAAGAGAGAGAGAAAGATGGCGAGTCTTTTATTGACGAGTAGAAAGCAAAGTTTCGGTTTTAAGTGATTTTTAGTCGAGAGTTGAATAAGTAAGCGAGCGATAATGGACATCCTAAACTTTTCATTGCCTCTAGAAATTTTTTTTTGCTGTAGATTACGCTTTCAGAGGAGCAAAGATAATACTTTGCAAGTCTTTTAGCGGTGACTTATTAACAATTTAAGTACTGTGAGAGATTAAATAAAGTCATTTATTTAAACAGTGCTTACGTCTTAATCATTTCGTCTGCGAGTTTAGCCAAATTAAAATGTAACATGCTGCGTAAAAATTATATGAGCTGAACAAAATTTAGCAGGTTAAATTATTGACATAATTAAAACTGACTGATATAACTAGGAGTTATAAAAATTTCAATGTGCTTTTCCATCTGTGAACCATTGCTGAGCGTAAGTATAAAGTCTTCGTGCCAAGTGATTAATTGCTTGGAAGCAACTTTTTAGTCTGCTGAACGCAGGTACATTTGTAGGCCATTAGAGTGATATTCATCCGCATTCCAAGAGCCCGTTAATCAAGCGAGCGGCCGACAAAACGATAATCAAAGCGAATTATTAAATCATCGTTAAAAGCGCGTGTAGCGCGCGAAGCCCAAAGGGCGAACGCCGGAGTAGCTTCCTTTGAAACTGTCTCTTACACTACCTCAGCGCTCGCTCTCGGAAGCGAGCCGGCTCTCTTATAATTGAGTGAGGACTGATTTACAGTTTGTTTATTTAGTCGCATAAACGCTATTAGCCGGCAATAAAAGTCTTTAATTTTAACTTGTGCTTCCCTCCTAAGAAAGCGAGAGGTAGGGGAGATGATGCACAAAGTGCGAGTATAGGGAAGAGAAGGAAAAAAAAGAAGAGAAGCGCGTGGGCCGGAAAAAGTGTTGGTAATGCGCGTGTCGACGGTTGTAAGTGGCGTAAGGATAACCGAAGCGCCGGCAGTAAACACAGTGGCACGCGCCGCTCGAGCAGCGCGCGCGCAGCAAAGAACTAAAAGTGATTTCGAACGTTTTAAAGGAGCACCGCGCCGACTGCGCCGAGGTGATGGATGAGGCGCGAGGTTGCGCCTTAAGTGTATTTTGAGATGCTTGTCGATAATGCCGGAGATTAATTTTATTAGCCGATGTTTATTGATTTTTAGCCCGTGTAATAATCATTATTTCTACTAGAAATAAGTTGTTGACAATAAGTTAAAGATAGTTTGTTTTGTATAAAAAGTAGATTTTGTTTTCTTTATTTTCAGAATATTCAATATTTTGTTTGACTAGAAGCTTTATAGAGTCGTTTAAAAATTATGTTTGTCAATACTGTCAAACAATATGCAAATACTTTCAATAAATAACATTTTTGATAAAGTTTTCTACAGTATTATAACATTTTAATGTTGTTAACTGTGGAGTGATAGATTAACAAATAATAACGAATAATCGACATGTTCATAACGACTGGACAATTAAAATTTTAATACGAATGTTTTTTAAATTTTTATTTTTAAATGTTATTGATTTTTAATAATTACACTGAAGGCAACATTCGACAAGCAAGAGCACAAAGAGCGAGTGCAAGCGTCGGATAAAATTTAAAAGTAGCACAGGGAAAATGAAACTTGGTCCAAATTTAAAATCGTAGAACAGCTTGCACTCTCAAGTATCATCTCCACGACTCGCACGAGCCAAAGTATAAGTTTAAGAGCCGGCGAGTCAGGTGTGGAGAAGAAATACGGAGAAGCAGCGTGGCAGCAGCAGCAGCAGCAGCAGCAGGAGGAGGAGGAAGCGAGCAGGCGGCGTCATAGTATTCGGGGGGCCGTCGCCGACGACGACGAGGCGACGCCGCGTGCCACACGGACGAGCGCAAAACGATCGAGAAATTCTCTCTAGCGCGCCGGCCGGCTGGTTATTTTAAGCGATTGTTAAGTGCCTTCCTTGCCCTCTCTCGCTTGCGCACGCGCAAGCCATATACCAGCGCGTCGACGTATTTACATCTGCGCGCACACACTCGCGCCCGATTGTCGCGGCCATTCCGATTTAACTCTCTATTAAGTGTGCCCGCCGCCGAGAAGAGGCCGAACATGGAACGGCACTTCGAATAAGTCAAAAGTGTGCGGCCGGGGGGGTTGATTACTGGCGCCAGTCATTTTTGGCCGTCAGCCTCGACAATTCGGAAGTAATGAATGTCGCTAATCGGCACGTAATTAATGTCGCAGTTGCCGAGCTGTTCAACTTCTGGCTTCGGGACTCGCAACTTTCTTCGACGTTTTCAACGAGATATAAAAGCCAAAGTTTATTTTTCCAAATTGCCGGGGTTCGTGAAAAGTTTACAATTACTCAGAAATGACGAGTTTTATATATCGCGAAAAAACAATTTCATTGATATACCCGAAATTCAAAGGTTAAGCTTTGATCTGAAAACTAATTTTTCAACCAAGCGACAATTCAACGGTATAATCAAGGGGAAAAACAATGCATTAATTCCGCAGCTCACGCATCAATCAAAAAAAGCAAGAGACATACTCGGCTAATTAAAAACTCAAATTTCCGATGCGCATCAGCTCTCTAAACTGTATAGGCGCTGCGATAATTAACTGTTGACATTAAATGAAGCGTCGCTCGAATGATCGGGAAAATTCGCTTGGAAATAGTTAGCCTTTGAAAAGCTAGCCCCTCGCGCGCGCAGCGTCCAAAAATGTGCCGCTGTCGCGCGCGCGCGAGGCAAAATAAGCGTGACCGCAGGCCCGGGGTAATCAACATAAAAGCTAATGAACAATTCGCATCAGTCGGAAGCTCGCGCTTGCGCTTGCAATCAATCGCAGAGTGAGGGATCGAGTAGTGCACCTTTAGGCCTGTGTATAAATTATTATCGGTGCGCAGCGCAACGACGGAGGCGCATCATCGACAATTAGTTAATTAAAGGGGATCCGCGATGAGGGAGCTAGAATATCCAGGCTTAATCGCGCCCGGCTGTGGATTACAGCCGGATGTATAAACGGGGCCGAAGCTTTATCGGCCCTATGGCCGCTGGTATTCAGCTTGGCGCTCTGCTGTCCTTTCAGCCTTTGACCCTATATAGGCGCGCGGGTTAGGCTAACCAGGGCTACACGCGAAATCCGCTTCGCAGCCGATAAATCAAGCCGCGTAATTAGATGCAATGGGAAATCTCGCGTCCGCGCGGCTCCGCCGCCGCCAAAAGGCCCGAAAGCGAGTTCTCTTGTTCTCTCTCCCTCGCTCTCCGAACTAGTGTCTGTCTTTGCGCGCGCGCGCGCGCCGAGGATATCGGCCTCCGGATTTACTGCGCGAGCAGCGCGCGGGGGGGCTATAATCTATGTATATTCTGCGAGTCGAGGCGAGAGGAAAATAGGAAGCTCGCGATCTGTGCTTTGATATTGGATACATATCGGGAGGGAGACGACTGTTTTTCTTGGGAAACCGAGAAATCAGATTTGCTTCGGGTACATTGTTATGAAAATTCGTTTTTTTGTCAATTACAGGATAGAACTTGAAATCATTTAATTTATATTGTTAATTTGTCCCTTTTTTTAAATAACTCTTCAGTTAATTATGTAACGACTGTTTTTTACAATTCCGTGCAAGCATTTTACATGTATTTTATTATTATAACATTTTTGAACATACAGTTTCAAAACTAGTTAAACAAAAGAGAAAAAAAAAATAATACTAAACAATATTTATAGTAAATCGTTAATGATTTTTTTTTTATTATTGCTATTCCTGTTGGGAAGATTAAGCAATTGAACGAGCATCAGTTCGGGATTACCTCGTGTTTCAATAGGCAATGAGCTGATTGATCTTTGGTTGGTGTTACTTTGATCATGATGAATATAGCCCTTCGGACCGAATGGTATCCGTGTATTTATATGGATTCCGTGAAATCCATCATCAGCCCCAATAAAAGAAATCTATTTACTGGCAAATAAAACGAAATATATATTATAAGCGTTTTTCAAATGGATCGTTTTAATTTGTATAAAACGTTCATTTTTATGTATTTTTGAATAAAAAATTGTTATTTTAATTTTTATGGAATTATTTATATTGCTGCAAATTAAATAAATTCTTTATTATCTCAAATACATTTTTACGATTTATTAAAGCTTTGCGGTCGATCATTAGAGCAAACAACGGCGAGGTGACGAAGACGCGGGCAAATTATCGCTTTTGGGGTGGCACAGGTGTCTGGAATAATTTAAACTTCCTGCGATTCGACTTTGATTTAGTTACAGCCACAGCCTAACTTGACTGAATATATGCACTTTGGATAGTGTTAAATTGGTAAAAGTACGTTTTCAGGGATATTTATGGTTACGTTCGTGATATTTATTTAATTATTAGATTCTGTACATTTTCAATAATTATTTTATTTTTCTGACTAATTTGGTTAATTACAAAAATTAATTTAGAAAGTTAAAGCCTGTAATTAGCCTAAACATATTTTACACTAATTTCCAATCTATTTTGAGATTCAATTTACAATTTAATGAATTCCAACAAATTATATTATTTTACACGTTTTAAATCGTTAATCTTATTAATTAGAATTAATCGTATATTAGTCGTTTATTTTTTTACATTTATTTAAAGAAGTTGTTGGTTTTCAACTTTTTATTATTTTATGTAAATATAAAGCAAGTCTGATAATTTAAAGTAGACATGAACGTGTAATTTTATTGAACCGATCGATTCCAGGCTTTCGGCATGTGTATACGCGAACAAAATGTTATTAATTAAATTGCCGGTCCAATAACATGGAGGGATAAAATGATTGTGGTATAAAAAGAGAAATCATTTCAAGTATTTTATTTGTCTAACTATACATATTTCCACATTCATCGAGGGTAGATTAACGATTTCGGACATTGTATATTCATGGTTAAAAATCTATTTGCTTTAATCGAAATGTATAAAGTATCACTTGAATGAATATTGAAAGCCCACTGTTAAACCTTCTTTTCCTTTGTCCTTTATAATTTAAAATTTTTTTATTCAAACTATCTGTCGAAAGTTCAATTTGGGAAAAATGTTTACCATCAATTACATTTTCTTTTTTTTCATCGACAAAGTGAGTCCTACATTTTTACATGCGTATAAAAGGTCGCAAATAAAACGTTTCGGGACAAACAAGGTTTTACGATTCCTATTACACCTCTCCCGTTCACTGTACCAAAAAGCATTAAGTTAACTGAACGATCTAAAGAAAAAAGCAATCGAACTAGCCAAATCAATGTTATCATAGAATGCAATAAAATCGTTGGTAAAAACAAAAAAAAAACAAAAAAAAAAACAATAAAAATAAGTCAAAAAGCAAGAAAAAGGCAGGAAAGTAAAAAAAAGGAAGAAGCCAGCAATGTCATGCTCGGCAGCAGTGGCACTGTGGCGTGAAACGCATTCTCCCATCCTCCTTTTATTTTCGCGCGCTTTCTAATCAGCCTTGGCTGCAGCTCGGCCTTTATACTGCTCTGCAGCTGCAATATAACCCGTCTTCGTCTTCTGGCGTGCGCGCTCCGCCCTACTGGCAAGCGATTAAACGGGAGGATGACTTTTTCGCGCTCGCGCACCAGTTCCCGAAAGCAGAAGAAGAGGAAGAAGAATACGCCGCCTATTTGGGCTCGAGCTTCGGGTCGTTTACCTCGGATCGGAAAGCTCGCTCGGCGTCTTTCAGCCGAGCGAAATAAAATAAAAGGGAGGAGGTAAAATCGGAGCGAGATAGCTAACTAGACGGGGGAATTCCAGCAGCCGAGAAGCTATAAAGATGCAAAAATTAAATACGTTCAGGAGCCGAACAAAGAGAGCTTGCGCCTCGATGCGGGGGATTAAAACAAATGCGCCGAGATGTACGGCGGAAGTTTTGAAAGGGAAACACATACAGGGACGATAAGGGATGTGCGCTGGAAAATGCTCGATGAAATTGAATGAGGATGATAAATGGGGATAGCGGCCGCTGAAAGTTCCACAAAAACTTTGGAAAGAAGAGAAGCTTGCGAGGAATGCAGCTGGAATTGCAGGGTTATGTGCAGGAGCGCTCGAATATGCTCGCCGATGGAAGTTTTTATATTAAATATACCGGCTGGGGAATGATGTGATTTTAGTAACTTTACTTGCATTGTAAACAATGAGTAATGCTATAGCATTGTTCGATCGTTTATTTTTTTGTTAAGCAAATTGTTCGAATTATCCGAGTAAAAGGAATAGTTTCATCAATTATTTACCGATAAATTTACCCGTGTAAAAATAAATATTTCTTTATAAACAAATAAAACAAATTAGTTGAAGAATTCGTTTCTTATTTAAACTTTAGTAGGAAATTTTTACTTGAAGCAGATAGTTTTACCGCCCGGAGCAGTAAAATTTATTTTACCGCCCGTAATAAGTTTCAGAATCTCATAGTATCCGACCGCGCGCATCGTGACTATCGTAGCAAGTTTTATGAAATCGTTCTCTCTGTATAAAATATACATATAAAAATATTGAACGCTATACGCTTGCATTTAAATCTTGCAAAATAATGTTTGCAAACGGGCAGTGCAATATTTCTGAGACTGCAGAGTATATGGCATCATTAATTATATAAAAAGCATAAAATCCTGCCAAAATATGATGTGAGTACTATAACTCAAATTGAAAAAGCATGAAAGTTACATTGTCGATTCACAAAAGCGTCAGTGAATTAAAGCATTCAAAATTGAAGAGTTTGAAAACAATATAGGGAAAATCGAGTTACTTGAGATGAAGTAAATTTTGTGTTTATAAATAGACTACTTAGGTACCCGTAAAGTCAACATATCGAAGAATGTGCACTAATTCAAGATTTCTTGATTTAATCAACCATCTCTTATGGTTATATACGGATCAAAATGCAACAGGATAGCGAGTGTGGGCGTATCTGTATTCTGGCGAAGATCCTGAACCTATTATTAACGTTTCATCGAACGTTAAGCTCGCATCAAATAATTACGTAATTTAATTATATTCCGAGCGTACGGTTCTTCCCTCCTGAAATAGAATATTCAGATGCAGAAAAATCGCGGAGGACTGGCGTAAACGAATTTTCACTAAATATGAATTAAGCGCGAATCCTCGAAGCGGTTGATTATGACATAACGAGGTAACGGTCTTTTAATTTACAACACCGCTGCTGGCGGTTGACAGGCTTAATTTTTCAATTTTATTATAGTAATGGAACGCACTGAATCAGTAGCCGTTTTACAGGAAGCTATTTTCTAAATGCAATTATATTGAGTATTTTTAGCTGTCGCGTTATATAATCCAGGTAAATTATATCGATAACGTGGTTAAAAAATTTTATCCTAGCTGGCAAAAATTTTGTAATTATTAGTAAATACATTACGTAGGACCTTCGTTTATGTTCATACTTTAATAAAGAAATGAAGATTAAATTAAATTGAACAAGCAATCAGTTTATCTTTCCTTTCGAATTTCATCCCAAATGATATAATTATACATGAATCACAGAACTAATGATGTTTTTTTAATAAACCCCCAACGTCAAACCCATCCGTTAGAGCATCGCACTCTAATCAAGCAATAAAAAGCAAACACTCGAAAGAGTTGGAAACACAAATCCACGAGGGAGCCCCAACACAACTATCCCAGCTCCGAGATTTTTTCGGCCGAAGGTAGCTAGCGCATACACACAGGCACGCGAAACGAAAACAAAGGCAGCCCGACGCGATCGTAACCGGAGACTTTAATTGCCCTCGTGAGATTACAAGCCTACGCACGCGCAGCCGGCCCTCTAAAAACTCTACGCGTAGAATTAGTTTTCGTCGATCACCCCAGCGCGCTAGAGTTTGATTTTTTGCTTTAGAGAGAGCGCGGAATGTCGCGAGAGAGCTCGTACGTGACGAGGAGGAAAAGGGCCCCGGGCGAAATTCGAGACTTGAGTCGGTTGCGTATATAGCGCGACGGATAGACATAGGACGCGAGGGAGAGAGAGAGAGAGAAAACGCGCCCGTGGCGCAATGACAAAGAGGCACGGAATGTCGTAGGAGTGCGCGAACGAGCGAGGGAGAGTAATGAAGATAGCGCATTGATTAACTGCCGCGCGCTACGAGCGTTAGAGTTATTCATTTGATTTTATATGCGTTCCCGGCTCCCGGGAGTTTGTGTGTGCTTAGGGAGGCGGTGGGCCTGAGCTGGTTTTCCGATCGAATTCAATTTTCGCTTGGCCTTGGTTAACATTGACGCAAATCTTTTCCTAAAAAAGTGTTGGCGTTCGAAACTATTACTATATGAAAATTGGGACTTGAAAATTCTCTTTTCTTGAGAAAGGCGCAAGCGGAAAATGCGCCGCGGATCCGCGCAGTGAAAGCCAAGATAAAGTAGGCAAACGTGGCCGTTCATAAGGAAGAGAGAAAGAGGGTAGAAAGAAATAAAGTCGGAATATTAGGATAGCCGGTGAGCTCGAGCTGCAGGCGCGCAGTTAACGAGAAGCCGCAGAAGAGAGAGACTAGACAGCGCGAGAGTGCAGCAGCGCAGCAGCCTCGAGAACTTCATTTGAATCGCGCTACTCTCGTGTACACGTATACATGCATACACCTTGCTGCGAGGTGTATGTAAAAAAGCCCGAGAGTTTCCGCTTTCCTCTGCACGGGGGATCGCATTAATGGTTATCGCCGGACTGTGAATAAACACAGGACTGAGCCAGCACTGCCGAGCTTCTTGGCTTCTTTTCGGCCTAGTCGGGAAAAAAGAGCCGAGCCGAGTGAGTGTATTTAGAGTGACTTCTTGGTGGGAACGAGCGGGATAAAGAAGATAAACGTTTAGCGGAATGAGAGCCGTTTAAGTATTAATATAAGCTGTGCTTTCTTTTGAAAGCGTAAGCACCGAGTTTTTTTTATGCCGATTTACGGCTGTGACCAGACTGTGGATGATGTGAGAGAGCGGAGTGAAATCTTAATTTCGCATGAGTAATTTTGACTTATTATTCATAGAGAGATTCTGTCGAAGGTAAGTGAGAAAGTTAGCGACTCTCGTTAACATGATATAACTTTGTTTATTACACGGAAATTGAAGGAAAACAGACTTTAATTTGGCATTAATTTGAAAAAGTTTTTATTTTCGACCAACAGAATAACATATCGTTATTGTATTAAAAGCATCATCAACTTTCGTATTAAATTGTGAGTAACAATTTATTTTTCAATTTACATTTTAATAGATTAAAAACTTTATTCCTTGTAAAGCAAATTTTGAATTAGAATTTATTGAAATTCTGTAATAAGCTTTTTTGTTTAAAAAGTTAATTGAACTTTTATACGTATGAATATTTTCAAAGTTTATATTTTTCATCACGAAGCAGCAAGAGTATTACATAGATTAAAAAAGTTAAAAATGAATCCCGAAATAAAAGAATATTTTGCGCATACATCCGAATTTGTAACTATATCCGTTTTTTCAAACGTTTATATTTTTTCGATTCTGAAAAGCAAAGCTTTTACTAATTGTAATAACACCCGACGAGCTAGCTCTCTATAGATGCTCGAAAATTAGAGTGCACTAGGCAGGCGACGGAACTGTATGCATAGAAAAATCTTTTCTATGATGAGCTAGGCGAGTAGTAGTTTGGCCCTCTGTGCCGGGGCGCGTTAATCAAGAGATCAGTGAAAAACTAATGAAACGAGGTGAAAATCGCCTGCAGCCAGCGGGGGCGAGGACAGGCGAGAGATTAAAAAAATGCTTTTCGCGCCTCGATGGCTCATTCGTATGGAGAAAACGCGACCGCATGCCGTTAAAAACAAAATCCATTGATGTCGCGCGCTGCAGATACGGATCGTGCGGGCTTTCTCTCTCACTCTCTCTGCCCGAAAGAGTAAAGAACGCGCACGGCGCCACGAAACTCGCACACACAGAGCGGCAGCTCGGCATTCAGCGATAAAAAGCTATATATCCCCATTCATAGTGCGACGCCCAAAGCCGTCCCCGGCTAGCCCCCGCGTAATAGGTACATTTTACATACACGCGCTGGTGGTCTGTGCAGAGAAAGGGGAGAGGGAGAGAGCTGTCTCTCGATTATCTGGTGTGCCCAGGGAGAGAGAGAGAGAGAGCCGGTGATGCGGTGTGCGCGCCGGGCGTGTATATAGCCTCGAGAGCCGCCGCGCTGCGGTCTCGCGCTCGGGACGGACACGCAGTCGTCTATTCAGTAACGCGAGCGCGCCGGCTCTCGTGTTGCCCGGCTCTCCCTGTATAGCCGAGCCCTGGCTTCCACGGGGATGAGGATTGTTGCTATGTGCTGACAATGTTAATTTCGCAGCCTGCTGGACGGAACGGGCTTTGGCTTGATGCGACTTATTTTCCTGGAGGATTTAGTGAAGATGAGGTCTGAGATTCGGCTGGGGTTCGTTAGGGGATGGATGCTGATAAGCTATTTTGAGAGTAATGAAAATGGTTATCTTGTTTTTTAGCTCTCATCAGTTTATATGAATACTTAAATAAGGCTATTTTTTCACCGAAATAGTATACCGAGGAAAAAATTTTGATTACATTACTAAAATTTCATTAGTTTAACTGGTCTACTATGTTGCTTTGTTTGAATACTCCTAATTCAATAGTATCCGTGCAGTTATCATGTCTCAACGTATATTGGCTGCTATCTCGACAGTTTGAAATAACAGAAGCTTTATTAAGAGTGATGCATATTTAGTGAGACATCTTTTGCCTGAGAAAAAAAGAGAGAGACAGAGAAAAGTGTAACGAGGTAATAATGAAAAGAATAATTATTAATTTACATTATACGTAACAGTCTGTTCCACTGGACTAAATTAAAACATAAAAAAAATATGAGAAAAAATGTAAAATGATATTTAAGAAATATTCTTCATTAACCTGCAAATATACAATTGTTTGAATTAACAAAATGTTACATTGAATCAAATGAGTGGTTTTCTGTCAAAGTAACTGAATATTCAGCCGAGGCATATTTAATGAACGATACTTTTTTCAGTGTATAATAATGATATTTGCACTCGCGTTCTATTCTTCTTTTATTTAACTAGAATATGAAACCCTTTCCATAGATTTGTTTTATTTAAAAAAAAGGTTTTATTACAATCTCATTCATCAAATTGGAATACGAGTAAACGAAAATATTTAGTTTCAGTACGGTTTGTGTATGCAACAAAATGGATAAAGTATTATAAAAATACTTTAAAAATATACCTATAAGCTACATTTGAATGAATTTTAATAATTTTAGGGCAAAACTATTTCTCACTCTTTGACATATTGCTTGCGATAAATTTCCTACCTTTTCCCCTCTTTAAAAAAAAAAGACCAATCGCGGAAAAAGTCCGGCCAAAAATAATCCGCGCTAATTACTCGCGGGCTTCGCCGGGGCAATAAAAAACGCGAACCCGTAAAATCCCCCCATTGTCTTTGCATTCTCATCCGCCTTTGTCGCCGCGCGTCGCTGCCCGTTCTCCGCAGCCGAATATTTCAGCAAATCCATCCTAAATAAACCCCCTGCTCTGATAAACTCGATTCCGATAATGCGCCAGCGGCTTTTCTCTGTGCCGCCCTTTTCTCTTCTTGAAAAGCCGCGCGCACGTGAAAACCATCGCTCGCGCGCGCGCACCAATTACTACTTTTCAAATGAGTCGTATCGGGTTCGCTTGATGGAAAACTTGCGCGCAGCGAGAAAGGAAAGAAGTGAAAAACGACGAAAGGGGGGAAAAGTTTGAATGGTAAACATAGCGATCACTTGAAGCTCCTTTTTTTCCTTGCTTTGTCGCTGTTGTTAACGGTCGATTTTTTTTCGGGAGCTTGAAAAAGGTTCGAAAGGGCTCGGCTTTCATTTCCTCCGTGGACTACGGTACACTCTTGGCTTTCCTTTGTCGAGTGTCAACGATTTGACCCGGACAACTTTTTTCTAGAGGCGGCTGATTTTTTGCTTTCCAATCGTTCGTTAACACCGCGGTGTATTCGAGGACTTGATTGATTTTCTCACGCTAAGAAAATTCAACTTCTGAAATAATGATCAAAATCTTTACCGGTATAGAATTCTTTCATCTTTATTATATTCAAAGCGGTTGGATTTTTAAAAACTTTCTTTGAATATCGCAAACCTTTATACTATTGGAATAAAAGAATAAACATATTTACTTACGTCTTTTCTTTCAATTATTTTCGACCGGTCTATTGTCATTTTATTTACAAATATAATTGTGAAAACAAATAATCATGTCATTACTGCCTATAATTTAACAAATAATCAAGTCTCTCAGATATGATCAGAAATTTCACTAATTAATCAAGCTCCGATATTTTCTATTCCCAAACTTATCAATCACTACACATTTAGGCGTTAAATAAGTCCGCAGAGCCGAAATGGCAGTGCTCATTAAAACCTAAAATCTCATTGTAATTACATGAGCTCAATTAAATCGCTAATTAAATTTGATCGTCGATAAGCGCGAAGAAGTCGCGGCTCCAAGTGAAACGTCAGCCGCAGCTCTAAAGAATCGATAAATCCATCGCGCTAACGACCGGGCCGAGCCGCGACTTCCGCCTTCGGCGCAATCATCGAGTGTATCCCCAACACCTTGGCAACTCTCGCGCTTTATCCATCCCATACGAATCCCAAAATACGCGCGCCGTCCAATTAGAAATCTCGGTAATAAGACGGGCGCAGTTTAGAGAGAGAGAGACCAGTTGCCGCGATGCGTTAAGTCGGACTGTCAAAACTCGCGGTGCGCGGATGTGCGTGTCGTTGAACTAGAAGTGAGAGTGGGAGAGCTTTATTAGTAATGCCGCGGAGCAAGCGCGACCGAGCGAGCACGCGTGTGACAACTCATTAATAAGCCAGCCAATCGCCTAATTAGACAGCCGAGCGGCCCCCGCGCTGTGTATGTGAAGCATTGCGCATACGTGCGAAGCTTTTTGGTGTCGAGGCTTCTGTTAAGCTGCGCCTATTGTGACTTGGGACGGAGGAGGAGTTTCCTTCTCTGTTTGTGACTTTAAGAAATATGATTGAGGAACTTGGGCTCTTTTGAATAATGTTATTTATTTAAATGTTACTTGTTCTTCGTCCTTGTTCTTTTTTTAAATTATTTATTATATAGAATTCATTTTAAAATCAAGTTTTCAATTTTGAAAAATTTTTTTTTTGCCATTTTGCATACAAGATACTTACTTATGCTATCTGTTTTCTAGGTTTATAATATAAGCTATAAATCAAGAGTAAACTTTCAGCACCTGTTATAAAATTTAATTGGTATAACTCATAATATACTGGAGTGATCTAAAAGTTTAAATCAATCGAGAGTCACCTCGGTTCACTAACTCCGTTAATAGTCTACAAAAGTGCAACAGTCCAAAGAAGCTGCATAAGATACAACAGAATGTCATTCAATAATTCGTCATTTGATCAATGAACGGGTGATAGTAAACATCCGTCTTTCTTCAGCACACATTGATGTCTCACGAGCGCGATAATAAGCAGTAAATTAACATTGCGCCAAAGATAAACGCTCCTCGCATCTGTCAGCTAACAAAGCAACAACCACAAACCGCTCTGGAACTGGCAACAAAGTCAAAACAGTCCCTCGGTAATGCTAACCCACTTAATCCGTTCACGTCTTTGAAACTTTCCCAGGAATACATCGATAGCGCCCCGGGACAATTAGCAGCGTTATTCGAAACACGGCGAAATCAGCGCTGCAGCTCCCGGAGCCCGTGCGCGCGCGGCAACGAATTGATAATAAAGCCTGCTCAGTGCCCCCGCCTGAAAGTTTTTCTGTCCCCGTCCCCTGAACTGCCATTGTTTATAATGGGGAATAGAAGAAGAGGAGGCGCCTACGCGTAGGCTACTGTCCCTGGAGCGACAGTGTGAGAGAGATTTAGTCGTTCCTAGAGGTGGACGATTCGGAATTTTATGAAATTGCCGATAATTTATTGATCGATTTTTCATCTTATTAACTTGTTTAAGTATTGGTGTTTAGTTTGCACTAATTGCAATGAAAATATTATGCAATGATATTATTGTATAGCAATATTGTAACGATATTTTAATAATATTGGAGAAATACATTGTAATAATATTATAACAATATTTTCTTAATATTGTGCCAATATTATGTCAGTATTGTCTTATATTTTTTCAATATTATAAAAATATTGTAATAATATTGTAGCAACATAAAAATTTTCATAAAATTAAATTTAGTAAATAAAATATTTACTATAATTTTAAACAAAACAAATTTTTACGTTATAGACATAATTTATCTTTTGAAATTTTTTTAACATTCTTTGTAATTCAATTATATTTTTTATGAGTATTTTGAGAGTTAAAATTTTATCCGATTAAAATTTTGTTCGAAAACTCTTTCCGATATATATAACATGAAAGGGGAAAAAATTAGTTTATACCTATGACGATCCACTAGAAATCAATATGAAACTTCATAACACGTTTCTCATTACTGGGATTAAAAATTTTGCCCCATGTATCATTTGTACCATAAAATTGATACCAAACTTTATCACTAATCCCGAAATTTTTCAATAAATTTCCAGTAATATTTTGAGAATTAATTTATATCGATTGGTTGATTTTATCGTTTGGAGTTTGTTTAGTCAATATTGATTAAATGAATGAATATTAATCAATAACAAACCAAGTCTAGTATAGAGTACATTCCTATACAATTTGATATACTTATAAGTTGTTACTATAAGTAAACAAAGCGTCTGGTAAGCAATAAGCAATTATTTTTTAATATATATTAAAGCTAAATCTGTATATAACTTGAATCGCCCATATTCATATTACTAAACAATTTATATTTAATATATGTTATCGCGAAATATAGATATTGCACTGATTTATTCATAAAAGTAGTTAACAAATGATGTGTACCGACTTATCTGCATTGTTTGACACATAAATATGGTATTAATCTTTATTGTAAAAGTGTTCTCTTTCATGTGCATTTATGTAACATATGTTTTTCTTCTAAAATTAAATTTCAATTTTAATCAAGTCCTTTTTTAAATGTAATTATATTCTATCTAGAATAAGAAATAATCTTTAAAATATATTCATTTATTTTTTATTTTACTATTTATTTATTAACCAGAGTGAGATACAAGTTGTTTAATAATTACACACGCACGCACATATATATATAATATATACATATTACAAAAGTGGAATATAATCTAAATAAAGATTATGATAATAAAAACATAATTATAACAAATTTTTAATAAAAATTTGAAGAAAAGAAACACTAATTTGTTCTAATTCTTGAGTCTTTTCATTAAACAGTTTAAAAAATGTATTAGGATATTCAATAAATCAAAAAAAAATTTTTCAAATAAAAAAACTAACATTGCAAATATCCAACCGCCAATTAAAATATAAAAACTAAAAAGTAAATTGATAATGTTTAAGGTTATTTCATAAAATGTATCATTATTTTTTTTTGAACGAATAAAGAAACGATCTTGAAGCATATTAGAAATTCCTCCTTCCATTATTTTCAAAATAAGCGTGTTAAATTGGTAAAGAAGTGGCGAATTATCTACACAAACAAAGCTCAAACTCCTTTCGATTTTATAATCACTTAGTGTATTAATAATGTTATTGTCATAAGGTTTTACAAAATTGTCTCCAATTATACAACCAATACGATCTCCCATAATCAGTCGATCCATGCATTCAGTAAATGTATGTATTACTTGAAAACGCTCTCCAACTTCTTTAAACGATATCAAGTCTAAATAATTTGAAGGACCAAAAATTAAAAGATCAGACTTAATTAGATCTTCGAGTGAATCTATAAGCGAACTATATTTTGGCATAGTGTTGATTGCATTGAAAAGACTTTGAACATACATATTTATAGCAAATATAGCGCCGATCAAAGTAATTAAAAATATTTTACTGGAATTATTTCGTGGTTGCGTTAGAGTTGAAACGCTTGTAAACATTCGTAAAAAATCTAAAATTGCGCTTGATATTGATGATCGTAGAACATACTTAAATAATATAATAGATGTGCCACATAATGTTACCAAGATTATCAAAACTTTTCTGTTAAATACTAATAGAAATTTATCAGCAAAGCTTAATAAATTTT